>JAVJHY010656046.1:0-14211 GCA_035593235.1 Phascolosoma agassizii | reverse complement strand
CGTTCAGCCTCGATCCGTTCAGCCTCGATCCGTTCAGCCTCGATCCGTTCAGCCTCGATCCGTTCAGCCTCGATCCGTTCAGCCTCGATCCGCTCGGCTTCGATCCGCTCCGCTTCTATCCGCTCGGCTTCGATCCGCTCCGCTTCTATCCGCTCGGCTTCAATCCGCTCGGCTTCAATCCGGTCAGCCTCTATCCGTTCAGCCTCGATCTGCTCGGCTTCTATCCGCTCGGCTTCTATCCGCTCGGCTTCTAACCGCTCAGCTTCTAACCGCTCAGCTTCTAACCGCTCAGCTTCAATCCGGTCAGCCTCAATCCGCTCAACCTCAATCCGGTCAGCCTCAATCCGGTCAGCCTCAATCCGCTCAACCTTAATCCGCTCAACCTCAATCCGGTCAGCCTCAATCCGGTCAGCCTCAATCCGCTCAACCTCAATCCGGTCAGCCTCAATCCGCTCAACCTCAATCCGGTCAGCCTCAATCCGCTCAACCTCAATCCGCTCAGACTCAATCCGTTCACTTTCGATCCGCTCGGCTTCTACCCGCTCAGCCTCATTTCGAGCAACTTCTAGTTGCGCTGCTTTATTCCACTCGATTTCGGTGCCACGAGCTTCCAGCGTTTCGGCCTCAATTTGCGCCGCTTCGATTAGTGCCGCTTCATCCCAACCGGCCTCCAGCCGTTCAATCTTTACCCGTTCGGCTTCGAGCCGTTCAGCCTCAATTTGTGCCGCTCGGCCGCGCGCAGCCGCCATTCCTTCGACCGTTATTCTCTTAGCTTCAACGGGCTCGGTTACGAGTAAATCAGATTCGATTTTTTGGGCTACAAAGCGTTCAGTATTTATGATGTCAATACTGCCTTGATCCTCGAACACCCGAGTAATCGAAAATCGCGGCGTCGTATTGGGGGCTGCGTTGAGCAGCGACGTATTGACCCATACGTCCGCATCGAACCCATGCCCAGTGAAGTCTTCGCGTAGTGGAACCGTATGTCCTAGAACCGGCTGTGAGATTCCCGAATCCTTTTCTTCGCGGAAGTTTTCCACCGAACGATCGCGGTTGATCTTTTCGCGAATTACTTGCTGTCGGGCAAGGAATAATCGCTCCAATTGAGCACTCATATTCGAAACCGAATTGCTGAGCTCCTCGATGGAGAGTTCGGCGTGATCGTTAGCTAAAGCGGGGATGCATTCGCTATCTAGTTTTTGCTCTATTGCGCGGGCAATTGCTGGAATAGAACTAGGTAATTGTTCCGAAGGCAACACAGCACTATCTGCCGTACTATCTTCGGATTGATCACTGTAGTCGGTCTCAGTATTCGGTATAGCGTTAATCGCTTTAGCCCTTTTTTTATTTTTTGTCCGCAGCCGCGTGTCGGCGTCTGTTGTTGTTCCACCTAATTTCTGTATTCGGTCGCTGCTAACGCGTTACGCTGCACCGCCTTGTCTGTGTGACGCGGGTCAGATCACTTATCTCATCTGGCAAAGCGACCAATCGCCATTCATCCTTGAGAGGTCATCGGACATACCATCTCCATCGTCGGTAGAATCGGCGACCGTGCTACGCGACGTCGTCCCGTACTAAAACTCGGAGCACATCACAGTTAATGTCAGGCTCCCGATCGAACGTTTGGTCGATCCTAAAGCCGAGATCCCAAAGCAGACCGCAACTATAGCGCCATCGGGCGTTATGTCGTCGGTAGTAATACCAAAATTTGTGAATAGTTGTGACGGTAATGTTACCCAGCGCAACCTCTGCGCCTTTCCCTTAAACGGCGACCATTCCTTTAGTGGAGGGGGCGACGAAAACCGAGGATTCGTGAAAAAAACCCGAATGGCGGCAGCGGATCAAAACGGTTCCAGCAGAGACATTGTTTAACCAATCGAAATACCCCCGGCATAATTACCTGAACTCACCGAGATATTTCGCGAAAAAATTTAGGAGCGATGCATGGCACGCGGCCTTCAACGGATAGCGATAGTACAAACGGTTGTGGAACCGGGGATTTTCTCTTTAAGTACAACCGAATCGAAAAATATTGTTGCCCGTATTGGCGAGATCGAACGCTAGAGCGCTTCCTTTAAAAAGGATTGCAACGTCGCGGATGGGATCGAAATGGAATCGCCGGTATTGGTGTAGCCAGTGTTATGTACCATAGCGACGTAGCCATGCACGATGCCTGCGAGCTCATGTTGATCGCCGTGGCAGCGAAATAGCGCGCCGCCCGATTGACCGCTATCGATGTATGCGTTGGTGTGTACGCGACCACGTGCCTCGTTTTGAAAATTACCTTCGCTGATCATTAAATTGCCATTACGCGGATAACCGGCAGCCCATACCTGATCGCCCGCACCTAATCTTGCGTCGCTAATCACCGCGGCTGGTATCCCATTCGTATCCGAAGCGAGTAAGGCGAGATCGTTTTCAAGATCAATCGAGATAAGCGTCGCACTCCGGCTCCTGCCAACAGCTTGTTCAATTCGAAAGGTGCCGCCAGCGTCAACTACATGCGCCGCCGTCAGTATCAAGCCGGAACGCACGACGACACCGCTAGCAGCGCCCCCGCTAGAATCGTGGACGCGTACCACCGATTCCAAGGTGACCAGGTTTGGGTCATGGCATTGAGCAAGGACACTGCTGTGACCGACCGCTAAAACAAATAGTGCAAAAAAATATAGGCCCGACATCCGCGTCGCCTCCTGTCAGTGTCGCTTACCGCTATTCAGCTATCCTACCGTACCGAACTAATCGGAGCCGCTCGACTTAGCGAAGATAGTATCAGCTTTCAAATATCCAACATCGCTTGGTTGCCGATGTTATGCAACCGATGTAGAAACTTCGTAGTTCCTCTTAGGTTAAGCGATAACGAGCCGAATTATTTTCGATGTGCTCGACGTCCGTATCCTGAGGTGACAAATTTTCTATTGAAAACAAACAGTTATTTCGACTCAATCAAGCACCGCTTGAGCCCACGTGGCATGCTGCCCTGTCGACGTAAAAACCGCGCCCTACACGGAGGTTGCTGAAGCCCTCGATGACTCAAAGCAGGGCGGCGTCGGCACACAGTCCCTGAATTTTGGTACTCGCGAGCGCAGATGGGAACGCAAAAAGACCGTCTCATTATCCATCCAAATTCGGAACTGGAGCGCGCCTCGTCAATGAACAGGAGCCAAGCACCGCATCAAAGGTCGAGTTGATTAAAGTAACGTATGCTTGGCGTCTTCGCCGCCAGACTTGCTAACTTGTCGACCATTCCCGTGCCCGCACGCCAAGCGAGATAGTTTTCATAATGCGCTCGCGCCTCGCACTGTTGTACCAGCACAAGCGTGTTCTCGTCATCTTGACACCGTGTCATGTAGATATTTAAGAACCCTTCGTATTGACGTGTCTGCTTGAAATTTTCGCGGAACATGCCGATTAAGTTGTCGACACATTCTGGCTTCGCGGTAACTTCTAATATCACCATTACGCTCATGAGCTTTCCTACCCGCCTTGCGGTTCGCTTGAAAGTAAGTTCATCGTGGCAAAATTCGACTAGTCGAATCACATTCGCATACGACCGCGTAGCCTAGCGGTATACACGCAAAAACTACCCGAAAGTGCTAGAAAATCCCTCTGCTCGAGATCGCAATTGTGTCTTGAACAGTAGATAAGTAACCTGTGTCGAGGTAATACAGGAACATGATATTTAGCGGAGACCACGATGGCTATAAATGCGCACCGAATTAAAACCGAACCCGATATTTACGCGCCATTCAAAATCGCGCAAGCCTACCGAGCCGGCGATTTCATTTTTGTTTCAGGACAAGCCGCGCTGGACGATACGGGTGAAATTGTCGGCGTCGGTGAATTCGAAACCCAAGCACGCAGGAGTATCGAGGATCTCGCACGGGTATTGGAGGCCGGCGGTTCGGGGCTCGACAAGCTCATAAAAGTGACCATCTTAGTGACCGACATCAGCCAGTTCGACATTGTCGTAAAATTACGTGCGGAGTATTTCACGCCGCCGTATCCCGCCGATACGATATTCGAAGTCCGATCGCTCGCTTTGCCGGGGTTGATGTTCGAGATCGAAGCTGTGGCATTAGCCGACGGCAAGATTATTGATAGCTAAGGCGGTGAAATATAACCAACAGCTTTGATCTACAAACAAAGACCGTTGAAAATAACGAAACCGAATCGTTCTCTTAGAGAACGAAAGATAATACTGCGTCGTTGAACCCGCTCGGATTTTCCGCGTACCCAAGATGCCCGACCGCTGGAAGCTCAACGTGACTCGCATTTGGGATCAAGCTTGCGATTTCACGACCACCCGTGGGCGCCAGCACCCGGTCAAGGTCGCCGGTAATGACTAACGTTCGCGCGGTGATCGTATTGTGCCGCGCACCCTCGTCAAAATCCCTAAGCCTTTCAGTCAACACTTGGGTGTAGGTGCGTTTGTCGTTTTTCACGAGCATAATTGCAAGCCATTCGCGGAGCGCCCTACCAGCACTCGGGGATAACGCCTGTTGGACGACGATTTGCGTATGATCTTCAAGCGACATTTGTTCGAGCGCCGCAATCGGGTAGCCAAAACGTCCGTGGGAATACTCATTCGAGGCGCGATGTGACACAACAATAACGTCCCGCACAATTGCGGATACGCAAGCGCCAACGCCTGCCCAACGAAGCCTCCCATCGATGCGCCGAGAAAGTGACGACCGGCGATACCCAGATGCTCGATTACGACCGCCATATCTTCGGCTAAGGTATCAATCGTATACGCACCCGAGTAATCAGATTTACTTGATCGACCAAACCCGCATAGGCCAACCGCGATGGTACGGCAACGCGCGGCGAAGACTGGGATTTGGTTTATCTAGAGTTCACCGCTCATGCCAAGCCCATAGACTAACAACAGTGGCGCGCCCGCGCGCTCTTCACGAACGAAGATCTCGACCTTGCCGGTATCAATAATCAAGACGGATTCAACGCTTAATGATCTACGCGCGCATGTCGACGGGCACCACCTGACCCTGCTCAACGATAAGCTCATCGTCTAAGGTCAAGGTGCAATGCTGCATCGGTAAGTCCAAGTGACACGGCGTGTCGTTGGTGCCACCAAACTCGGTATCTGGGCCTAACGAAAACAACACATTGCCGTAACACGCGCGTCCGTCCATACTGATCCCTGGCAAATCCACCGACCATTCACAACCCTGGTTCAGGCCCCACCCAATGTGTGAGATAGCGAGGGCGCGGGGATCGTTGTAGCTCGCCATAAAGGATTTCAAAACGTCTGCATCCGCGCCGCCGTTAATCTCGGTAACCTCACCCTCCCGAACGATAAACTCGAGCGGCGCGTTAATGAAACGCTTCAACGGATAAATAATATCGCCCACGTCCATCACCACCCGTCCGTTAACGCCATTGTCTTTAGCCAAGGTTGCGAGAAATCCGCCCGGCCAGTGATCCCAACGACCCGGCGTCGCAGTGTAGCCATACTCCGTGAGGATCGGCTTACCGCCTAGTTCGTAGGTAATATCGGTGCCAAAATCGTTGGTAAATCGCAGGCGGCTCGCGTTCGCGAGCCGACGTTCACCCGCCTCCACCCGCTTTCTAAGCGTCGGGTTCGGAAACAAGCGAATCAATATCTCTTCTGGCTCAACGATCAACAGAACCCGCGCGCCGGCTTGCTGCATCGCGATTTGCTCATGCGAGAACAGCAACAGCATATGATCGATCACGATATCAGCGTCACAACATTGCTGTAACGAGTCGGGATAATCGCTTAGCGGATTCTTGCCAACATTCGCGATACGTTCGCTCGCGTTCATTGCCTGGGCCACCGGAAGGTTTACATCAATGACTTTAGCGCCGAGTCTACTCGCAGTAGCGAGCGACGTTTCTGCGTATTCGCGCAACTGGTCGCCTTCGGATAATACTGCCACAGTTTGTCCGTCACCAATCTCACATAGCTTGAATTCTTCTAGAAACAGTTCATCCAATCTACTTGCCATCGTTCTCTCCTTAATCAAGCATGGGCGCACCCAAACGATTTTGAATACAGGCCATCGATCGGCTCCGGAAATTTCTTGCTGCCTTCTGCTAACGAAGTCTGGCCATCTTTTATGCGTGCTTCACACGCTTGTGGATCTTCGTCACGTAATGCGTCCAGATAATAGTTCAGCAAGCGGTGTATCGCACGTTCAAGTTTTGCTGTCTGGCCTGGGATAAAACCGTTCGATCTCACTCCCGTTTGTAGCGATTCCAACATCGCCTCATCTTCCGTTGCAACGAGGCGAATAAAGCCCGCATAAATCTGATTTTTCTCGACGATTCCAGGCAGATCAAAAAACGCTTGCGGCAATTGGATGTAAATCGTAATGCGAGTTCGATTTACATCTATCGGCGTTGCCACCCACGGCTGAATCATGTCGTGACGACAGAATATATTCATTGTCGAACGCGCCGACGATGAACACCACTCGCCAGTGGCCTTCCGGTACGGCAAACTGTGAAAAGCAGCTCGCACAGGACGCTCCTGGCATCCGTCGCATGAGTCAACCGCACGAATTTGCCACTGCGGTGGTTGTGTTCCGATGCGGTAAGGTTGATTAAGTGTTGCCCGTTAACGGCTGATATGTCGCGCTTTATGAGGAGAAACGTATGATTGTACAATCGGCCGCTGACAATGCCCCGCACTTTATTATGACCATGGATCAACATACCGCTTTGTCCGTCAAATTTGCCGAACATTTCGGTAACAAACACTTCGACCCAATCGAACCGCGCGAGCAGATGCTATATGTCACTGCCCATCATGACGCGGGCTGGAAAGATCTAGATAAGCAGGCACGGTGCGATCCGGAAACCGGTTTACCCTACGATCTTGTGCAAACGCCGTTCGAGCATATCATCGCAACAAGTAAAGCTTCGCCGGACTTCAACGGCGCGAATCACCCATACTGCGAATTGCTCTCAAGCATGCATAGCTGGGGTTTGTACAACGGTCGTTACGGAATATCGGACAAAGTGCTGTTAGATAGCCTCGCCGCCGACAACCGCATCGCGGCGGATGCAATGTTGGACGGCGAGCTGTTACGACAGGAACACTTAAAAGCCGTGCTCAGTTCCGATGCGAAAACTGCGACGTGGGTTGAAGAAACGCACCTCTTTCAAAACTACAAACAACTACAGTTTTTCGACACCCTTGCCTTGTATTTCAATTGCGTGCCGCAAGGCGATCGTCGCGAAGCATGTTTCGCGCACGTCCCGATGAGCGCGACTCTAGATACAAACATCGATATCAAACCCGTCGGGGGCAGCATCTATGCGATGACGCCTTATCCATTCGATCACGATAGACTTGAGCTAAGTTTCCAAGGGCTATATCTCGCACCTAGCACTACCGACGAGCAGCTGCGGGCCGCGCTAGCGCACGCCCCGCTTGAGGAGCAAACCATTCGTCTTGTCGACGATTAATCGTCGACGCCCCACCATAGTCATTAACGTAAAGGCCTACCGAGTAGCCTGCCGCGCGGTCGCGAGCCGCGGTGATTCGGTGGCCATATGGAGGGCACACGCCGGTCGGCTACCCGCATTTCGCCTGAGCCCTAGTCGAATGCGCTGGGTCGAGATAGACCGTGCCGGGCTGGTGCTAATCAGTGTGCCAATCTTCAATTCTGGACTACCCACCACCTGGCAAATTCAAGATTGGGCAACGGGCCGAAACCATTGGTGTTTTGGTGCTGGAGATGATTATCGAACGCACTGCATCTTGGAAGCGCCCCGCGAAACTATCCTTTTTCCCCATATTCGAACAACCCACCTACCAAAACAATGACTTAGCCTCGGCAACAGGCACCGCGACGGGGTATTTCAAATGCAGCGTAAAAACAACACAATTACGCAACGATTGTCATTTACGCCGCAGCGGCTGCCTTTTGTGCACATTAGTGTCTCCCGGAATTCTCGGATCAACGTTATCGATATATTGAAATCCGCCTTTATACCCAATAGTTCGGTACTTTATGCCAGATTGCTAAAGAAGTTGCTGAAACATTTCTTAACATCAAATGATCGGAGAAGGTGTTAATGTTTCACTCGTGAAACACACAGTGTAGGGAAACACGAACACAATTATTCGGCGAAACACGGACGTTACTCCGACTATGTTGTTTTGAGGTAACGCTGATATGAAAACTTCCGACTTTAGCGATAAAGACAAAAGACTCGACACCTATGTTGAGCCGTATGCTCGAGGAAGAAACGATCGGCTAAAAAATCGTAAGCAGACGACGCAACGCCAACCCGGCGCACGCGGGAAAACCGTCGGCCCGTCGGCCTTCACGACTTGCCATATCCTCGACGTCTCGTTTTAGCCGCGGCGCAGAAAATATTCTCGCTGTTCTCGCTCCCCTAACTGATTTGGGGGAAATGGCGCGTGGCAGCCTCCGACGTTATATCTCCATCGGTATTTTAAAATAATTCCGCATCATACGATCGCGGTGCTCGATTAGTATTGGATCGATTGCGTCCGCCACTTCGGCACAAGTATTCGCAAACATCGGCCGCACGCTCGGATCGAGCGGGCATTCTTCGGGCGGTTGGATCGCAACGAAGTTGCTAAATGCCGCCCAGTAAAAATCGATCGCCGTCACTGATTCTCCAATTAAGTAATCACTACCTCGTTCGTTTTGTGATTTAAGCATTGCGGCGAGATGCCGCATGAGCGCAATAACCCGGGGATTCGCTTGCTCAGCATCCGCGTCGCGATAGCCGTACTTTATGGCAAAAGGCGAGACCTCAGCGGATGTGTCTTGCGGGCGCAGCATGTCGAGTCGTCGATTCCAACCAAAACCGAGTTCACCACAAATTTCATGGCCGATACCGAATACTTGGATTCGTACTACCGGATCGTTCGGAATGAGTGGTTTGCCCGGCCCCAACCGTTCAAGCAAAATCAGAATATCGTTCCAACGATCAATTGGTTTTTCATCGTTCCATGCCACCACCGGTCCGCTGTTTACCCCCGACCAGGCAACTAATTCGTGGTTTTCTCCGCCCGGTTGCTGCGCCGCGACAGTGAAATCTAGCCCCTTGTATTCCATCATCGCCTTCGCTGCCTGTCCCCATGCGCTCGGCATTCCTTTAACAATAACGAGACGCAACCCTTGCGCCTTAATAGCCTCGTTGATATCGACGAACTGCATCGTTAGCCCTCTTTTTTAATTTGTTTGGCAGTGTTCGCGATCCATATTTTAGCGCAGTCGTAACCGCTAATAGAATCGTCTATTTTTAGCATATACTCGCATCGATTGCCCAGCAATAGAGTAGCCACCACTAACGTGTCACCCGAGCAAGCAGTGCAAACGCGCGCCGAATTTCGCTATTCGTGTTACACACTCGGTGTCCTCGTGGCAGTGTACATTATTAATTTTCTTGACCGCCAAATCCTCGCCATATTGAACGAGGAAATTAAGCGCGACCTATCATTGAGCGATGCGGAAATGGGCTTTCTCTATGGTACGGCGTTCGCGGTTTTCTACGCTTTATTCGGCATCCCGTTCGGGCGCCTCGCGGACGTTTGGATACGACGTACGTTCATCGCATTGGCCGTCACCTTCTGGAGTATGGCGACAATCCTGTCCGGGTTTGCGCGAAATTTTCTTGAACTGGGTATTGCGCGTATCGCGGTCGGCGTGGGTGAGGCGGGTACTGGGCCGTGTGCCTACTCGCTATTGGCTGATTGCTTCGTACCGGCCCAGCGTGCGACCGTAATCGCGATCCTTGCGAGCGGCGTTTATGTCGGCGCAGGTCTGGGTACGTTCGTAGGTGGCAACGTGGTACAAACTTGGAATGCCGCGTTCCCTACCGGCGCCGCGCCGCTTGGCTTAGCGGGATGGCAAGTGGCTTTTTTCGTTGTCGGTGCGCCCGGCTTATTGCTCGCCATATGGGTTCGAACATTACGCGAACCAACGCGCGGTGCCATGGACGGGATCCAAACCGAGGCGGAGCCTCACCCGTTTCGCGAATTCGGCGCCGAACTTTGTGCGGTATTACCGGGGCTCACATTTGTGAATCTGTATCGGATCAAGGCGAGTCGGAGCACGTTGCGCTGGAACGTTATCGCGCTACTCGGATTGCTACTGCTTGCCTGGATATTATCCATGTCGATCGGGAATACTGCACAATGGATTGCGCTAGCCATTGGTTTTTACGCGGCGGCGTCCTGGGGGCAAAGCCTGATCTTGCGCGATCCGCCGGCAGCGGCGTTGATTTTAAAATCACGCTCCTGGGTCTTATTCGTACTCGGGATTTCAATGCTTGCGTTCTCCACATTCGGGTTCGGCTATTTCACCGCACCGTTTTTTATTCGTTACCACGACGTTCCCATCAACGAACTCGGCTTCACACTCGGCGGTATCACCGCCGCATTCGGTTTCTTAGGCGCGACATTAGCCGGCATACTGGCCGATTACTGGCGTAAACGTCATCCGTGCGGCCGCTTATTCGTCGCCATTGGCGCCGCACTTCTGCCGATCCCTATCGGGTTATGGATGCTGTATACGAGTTCTACAACGCTTGCTTTCACCCTCAATGCAGGGGTCGCATTTTGTGGCGCTGCATGGCTTGGGATCGGTGGATCAACTGTTACCGATCTTGTTTTGCCACGGATGCGCGGTACGTCTGCTGCCGTTTACATCTTGACTTTAACGTTGTTGGGGTTGGCGCTCGGCCCATTTACCGTTGGCTTGATATCGGATCTCAGCGGCGACTTACGCAACGGTCTGGTTGCCGCATTAGCGATTAACGTTATTGCGGCCACATTGATCGCGTTTGCGTCACGTTACTTGCACAACGACGAGCAGCACATGCTTGAGCGCGCGCGTAATGCCGGCGAGCCCAATTTATAAAGAACCGAAAATTGCAACACCACAACCGACCCGTGCGTGGGCGAAACGCCGCGAGGTAAATTGCTAAGAAATAGCGCCGCTTAATTTCTCAAGCGCGTCGATACTATGACCGCTAATGAATTCATCACAATGGGGTAGCGCCGTCGCCATGCCGGTTGCAATCGGTTCGTATTGCGGATCGCCCTTCAGCGGGTTGATCCACATGATCGATTTCGCGCGACGCCTTAATTGTGCCATTTCGCGATCGAGTATTTCGACGTCACCGGTATCCCAGCCATCGCTCATGATGGTGACTAATGTTCTAGCATTAACCGATGCTGCATATTTCTTGTTTAGAGTTTCGATCGCTTTGCCAATTTTTGTGCCACCCGACCATCCTGAATAATTTGTGGACGCATCAGCGAGCATACTGCGAAAATTCTTCAATCGAAAATACTGCGTTAGCGGCTGCAGTTCAGTGCTGAATACAAATACTTCGATCTTGAACCGTTTATTTTGGTTTATCAGATGCATAAAATTGAGTAAGAAGACGCTATACACCTCCATCGAACCACTCACGTCGACGAGCACCGTTAGCCGTGTATGAGTCGGCGTTTTACGCTTATAACGCCAGTTGAAAATTTCCCCATCGTAGCGCACGCTTTGCCGAATGCTGGAACGCAGATCCACTATACGGCCGTGTTTCGATTGTTTCGATTTGCGCCGCACCAACGCTGCGTGTTGTCGTGCGATTTGTTCCAATCTCTTCAATACGGCGGGGAATTCTTCCCGTGTCATAAATCGAAAATCTTTATGATGATCTACCTCGTGTACGGAATAGCCCTGCACGGCTTGGGCATCCTCGTCGGTATCCACAGCATCATCACTATCGCCGAGCGCGACGTCTCTCTGTAGCGTCGCCGCCTCGAGAAGTTTCAATTCAGATCCGCTGAGCTCGGATGGCGTGAAATACATCTTAAGTAGGAGTGCAAACAAACGCTGCAGCGGCGCGAAATCTTCGCTTCGATTAATCAAGGTCGTACGATAAACCCGCAGCAAGTCGTTGGAATGCACAATCTTCAACGCAGCAATCGCTCGCGTACACGTCAGTGTTTGTAGGGTACCGAGCTTCACTCCCTCCTCACGCAGCAACCCGAATAGTCGGAGAGAGAATTCGACGCCTTGAGCGAGGTTACTAAAGGTTTGCTGCATCCGCGACTTGATCGAGCAACGGTTGGAGCATCTCTTGCTTAAAGCGCGTGATGTCTTGGTGGTCTTTGAGCAAACACCCTAAGGTGTTAATCACCGCAGGCTTATCCAATTTAACGACACCAGTACGATGTAACGCCAAACTCCAATCCACAGCTTCAGATAATCCAGGTACTTTGTTCAATGGTTGTTGCCGTACGCCCTGACCAAAAGCTGCTGCCTCGGCGGCGAGTGCGAGATCGAGCGCGGGAACTTTCATGCGAATCACGGCGAGCTCTTTTTCGAAGCTCGGATAGTCCATCCATAAGTAAAGGCATCGGCGGCGCAACGCGTCGCTTAGCTCGCGCGTACGATTCGAGGTGAGAATGATGTACGGAATATGCTTCGCAGTAATCACACCTAGCTCTGGGATCGAGAGCTGGTACTCGGCCAACGTTTCCAACAGTAGCGCTTCAAACTCTGCATCCGCCCGATCGATCTCATCGATTAACAACACGACTCGCTGGTCGGCCATCATCGCCCGTGAAATCGGGCGGTAGGATAAATATTCTTCGGTGTAAAAATCGGTTAGCGCAATATCAGTATCGTGTTGTGCTTCGTGTAGGCGCAAACTCAAAATCTGCTTTTGATAATTCCACTCGTACAGCGCAGCGTTAAAATCAAGGCCCTCATAGCATTGCAAGCGGACAAGCTCTGTTGCTTTCATGCGGGCGAGCACGTGCGCGATTTCGGTCTTGCCGACGCCAGCCTCGCCTTCAATTAAAATCGGTTTCGCGAGTTCCTCGGCGAGATACAAAGCGGTTGCGATTTCATCGTCGGCAACATAGCCATGGCGGCGCAGTTCGGCAACGGTCGCTTCGTATTGTAAATCCATAGGCGTCGCGAGACCCAGTTAAGCGCTATTGGTGAGAACCATCACTTGCTACCAACCTAAGGGAGCAACCATGGGCAACTAGCTCGCCGAAATCGGACACGGCATCGGCCACCGCGTTCGTACGCGATATGCTTCGACAACATCGCCGCCTCGCCTGTCCCATTATAACTGCCCCCACATTTGACGAAGGGGTAACAACGTGGACATTATCGAAGTCAGGAAGGGCTATCGCATTGGGAATTAGAAAATCCATCAACAAGGCGCTACGTATTCAGCCGTTTGCATCGTACACAAAGTCTTCGAGCAAGCCCAACCCAATACGTGCGCCGCGCATTTGCCCGCCGACGATTTCGGATTAGTCGCATTGCCTCACGCCTCTAGGGCGGCGATGCATTTAATATCGACTTGACCGCTCCCGGGGTCGAGCTCGATAATCATGGGATAAGCGCCATTGGCCTATGCGGCCGACTTCAGTTACGGAGGTGTGACTCGCGACCGCGCCCACCCGGCACACACGAGTTTCGGCATCTCCGCGGCGCCGACAAGCATGCGATTCTCAATCGGCACAAGCGCGCTGCTGTCGCCACTTGCGCCATCGTCGCTTTTTATTCCTTGGCCATCGCTAAACTGGTCACTGCGGATTGTCACTTTATCGCTGGTCTCCATTTCTATTATGACCGTGTCGAACACCGCCACGGAAAAACCGTTTTCTAGTACTGACCTGCTAACTCAGCTCATTTACAGATTGGTTAATCGCGTCAATAAATATTCGGACAAGGATACAGCCTTTAAGCCCTAGTAAGGCCGAGGGACGGACCATTTCCATGGTCGTGCCAATTACACCCACGCGTTCTATCACTAGAATGTGTATTTGAGCTCTACGAAGGTGGAATCGTTGTGCTTAAACTCACCAAAGAATGCATCGCCCTTGCCTTCGACGATATTGATACCAACTCTTCCGCTGATACTACTATTGAAGTTATAGCCGACAACGCCGCGCACCCACGTGCTCTGTTGGCGGCCACCGAGTTCGTGCAGACCAAATAACTCGACGTGCAATGTCTTACCGGGGAGGAAATCGTTAAACATGAACAACGTGAAGACGTTTCTTGTTCGATTCCGTAAACCATTAAACGCGCTCGATGCGCCCCCGATAATATAGCCCTCGTTGCCGCAGCCCGGTTGCGCGTTGCAAGCAATAGACCCGATGTTGGTAAATTGCCCTACCCCCGGATCGCGCAAAATCTCATCCCGCCA
>JAVJHY010654977.1:0-17954 GCA_035593235.1 Phascolosoma agassizii | reverse complement strand
CTTTCAATCTAGTTTTATTTTGGTTGTTTCGTTTCATTTCCGCTAAACGCATTTTCAAGATTCGGCTACTTTAGATGTATTCAAGTCAGAATCAGGAAACCGACAAACAAAGCTCTTTTCAAGGCAGTATGAGCGCACCGACTATTTCGTCGCCTAGCGGCGGAGGCGCCATTCGTGGAATTGGTGAAAAGTTTGCGGCCAGTCCCGTTACGGGCACAGGTTCTTTCACCGTCCCAATAGCAACAAGCCCAGGTCGATCAGGATTTGGTCCCGAGCTCGCACTTTCCTACAACTCGGGTTCCGGAAACGGGATTTTTGGTTTTGGCTGGTCAATGAGCTTGCCACAGATCACACGCAAGACGGACCGCGGGCTGCCTGAGTACAACGACGCAGAGGAATCAGACGTATTTGTACTCTCTGGTGCGGAGGACTTGGTTCCTGTTGATGGAAGTCGACGCGAGGATACGAGAACCGCGCCAGGGTATGTGATCCATCGCTACCGACCTCGCATAGAGGGATTGTTTGCGCGCATCGAGCGCTGGACCCACCTAGAACGCGGTGATGTGCATTGGCGCTCCATTTCCAAAGACAACGTTCTGACGATCTACGGAAAGGATTCCAATTCTCGCGTTGCGAATCCTCAAGATGTAGAGGATTTGCAAAATCCCGTGCGTATCTTTAGTTGGCTCATCAGCGAGGTGCGCGACGACAAAGGCAATGTCGTTCTTTACGAGTACAAACCGGAGGACGGCACAGGCGTTGATGTCACCTTAGCCCATGAACGCAATCGAGGGCCTAAAGATGACTTGCGGCGCTCAGCCAATACATACTTGAAGCGCATCAAGTACGGCAATCAAATACCGTTGCTCAACGATCAAGGTCACCGGCCTGTCTTTTTGGACGAGAGCGATTCAGACAATGCCGATTGGACGTTCGAAGTTGTCTTCGATTATGGCGACCACGATTCTGTGTCTCCAAACCCTAAGGACGACGAAGCAAGGGACGGAACTGGGGCGTTTAGGTTCCCCTGGACCTTCCGCCAAGATCCTTTCTCAACCTATCGTGCCACCTTCGAAGTGCGCACATCCCGCCTGTGCCAACGCGTGTTAATGTTCCATAACGTTGGACCCAACGGTACAGACGAAACCAACCTCGTGCGCTCCACCGATTTCACCTATTCGCATGAACAAGATCCCAGCAACGCCCGCAACCCTGTTTACACGTTTCTGCAGTCCGTCACTCAAACCGGCTACAAGGACAACGACGGTGTCTTCACGAAGCGCAGCCTACCCCCGTTGGAATTCGAATACACACAACCCGTGGTGCAGGACAGCGTCGAAGAAATCGATTCTGCAAGTTTGCAAAACCTACCCATGGGTGTGGAAGGTGCCGTCTATCAATGGGTCGACCTGCACGGCGAAGGAATCCCCGGTATTCTCACCGAACAAGCGAATGCCTGGTTTTACAAACGAAACCTCAGTCCCATTGGTAAGATTCCTGTAGAGTTTGGAGCCCTCGAGGGCGTCGCAACCAAACCCAATCTGGGTTTGGTTGGCGGGGTGCAGTTCATGGATCTAGCAGGTGACGGACAACAGGATCTAGTGATGCTCGACGGACCACTGTCTGGGTTGTACGAGCATGATGGTGAAGAAGGTTGGCAGCCGTTTCGCGCATTCATATCCCGTCTCAATCGCAACATGCGTGACCCCAATCTCAAGTTTGTTGATTTAAATGGTGATGGTCATGCTGATGTTTTGATTACCGAAGATGATGCTTTCGTTTGGCACCCTTCGTTAACGGAGAAAGGTTTTGATCGAGCACGGCGAGTTTCTCAAGCGCTTGATGAGGAAGATGGCCCTCGCTTAGTTTTCGCCGATGGGACTCAATCCGTGTATCTTACTGATATCAGCGGCGACGGTCTCACGGATCTAGCGCGCATTCGAAACGGCGAAATCTGTTATTGGCCAAATCTAGGATATGGTCGGTTCGGCGCCAAGGTCACAATGGACGACGCTCCGCGGTTCGACAGTCCAGAACAGTTCGACCACAAGCGAATCCGGTTGGCCGACATCGATGGCAGCGGCACGACTGACATCATTTATCTGCACCGTGACGGCGTGCGGCTCTACTTTAATCAATCAGGGAATGGTTGGAGCGGTTCGCTAGAGCTCGCAGTGTCGCCGCGTGTAAATGATCTCGTAAACATAACCGTTACGGACCTGTTGGGAAACGGCACCGCCTGCTTGGTCTGGTCATCACCCCTACCGAACGACGAACATCAACCTATGCGCTACGTGAACCTCATCGGAGAACACAAACCGCATCTTCTCGTAAGGACCGTCAACAACCTCGGTGCCGAAACACGAGTCCAATATTCACCTTCGACAAAATTCTACTTGCAGGATAAGCGCGATGGCAAACCCTGGATTACCAAGCTGTCATTTCCTGTCCATGTGGTGGAACGCGTAGAAACAATCGATCACATCAGTCGAACTGTTTTTTCCTCGCGCTACGGCTATCACCACGGTTGTTTCGACGGTGCCGAACGCGAATTTCGTGGCTTCGGAATGGTCGAGCAGTGGGATACGGAGTCTTACGCGCTACTCACAGATTCTGCTGACAATCTAGATTGGAACCCGGAGAACGTTGATGCGGGATCGCATATGCCTCCAGCACACACCCGAACGTGGTTTCACACAGGTGCATCGGTCGCAGCTGGACGTATCAGTCTACAATTCAAAGCTGACTATTATCGTGCGCCGGATATGGCGCCAGAGGAGGCAGACGATCTGTTGCTGCCGGACACGGTACTGCCGCCCGAATTGTCACCAGAAGAAGCTCGCGAAGCGGTCCGTGCACTCAAGGGATCGATGCTTCGCCAGGAGGTCTATGCTGACGACGGCTCGGAGAAAAGTTCAGTTCCTTACACAGTGACCGAACAAAATTTTTCTGTCCGTCGCCTGCAACTCAAAGGGGACAACCGGCACGGCGTTTTCTTCGTACACCCGCGTGAAACGCTAAGCTTTCATTATGAGCGAAATTTGCGCGATCCCCGCGTCTCGCACCAGTTCACACTAAAGGTCGACGATTACGGCAACGTTGAGAAAGCCTTGGCGGTTGGCTACGGGCGCCGGTCGGGTCCGGAATCCGATCCTGCAACGAGTGCGAATCTCTCTCCTCAGCATGCGATGCATGTAACGCTATCTGAAAATACGTTCACCAACGCAATCGACAATCCTGATGAATATCCGAATGATTACCGGGCGCCCCTTGCCGCTGAGACCCGCGCGTATGAGCTGGGCGACTTTGGGTCCCTTTTTAGCGACATGAGGATTCGAGAGAACACGCGACGCGGGCTAAAGCCTGTCCGATTCAAACAAGTAGAATCGCTTGATCTGCGTCAGCTGACCGATGCACGACTTTTGCTGCATGAGCGAATTTATTACCGCGCCGATGACCTGACGCGATGCTTAGATCTCGGCGAACTCGAACTGCGAGCTCTACCCTGCGAAGGTTACAAACTGGCCTTGACCGCGGACCATCGTGCAACGGTTTTCGCCAACCGACTAGCGACGAGTGAATTACCGATCGGCGCCGTTGCGCCCGTTCCAAGAATCGACGGAGGTTATGTCGCTCTCGATGGTGATGGCAACTGGTGGATCTCATCAGGCCGTGCCTATTTTAGTCCAAATGCGAACGACGCCCCGGCCGATGAGCTGGCGCACGCGCACCTGCATTTCTTTCTACCGCACAGGCACATCGATCCCTTCGGCGCTGAGACATCGATCCGATTTGATGAATTTGACCTAGT
Source organism: Phascolosoma agassizii (assembly GCA_035593235.1). Classification (NCBI taxonomy): domain Eukaryota; kingdom Metazoa; phylum Annelida; class Sipuncula; order Phascolosomatiformes; family Phascolosomatidae; genus Phascolosoma; species Phascolosoma agassizii. The sequence continues at coordinate 14,143 of JAVJHY010654977.1, read as the reverse complement.
GCCCCTGCAAACGCGCGATGCGCATGGCAATACCACAACCGCTGGTGAGGTGATCGCCGATGGCAGCATCCAAAGCAGCGTTGACTACCGCGTTCTACAGCCCACGTTGGTTACAGACCCCAACGGCAACCGAACCGCCATCGCCTTTGATGCTCTTGGTCTCGTTGTCGGAGCCGCGCTAACGGGCAAACGCGGCGCATTACGCGGCGATTCATTGGATGGTTTCATTGCTGATATCACTGACGATGAGCGCACAAACGTTCTCGGCGACCCACTAGGTCCAGGCGCGCGCGAACTTCTCGCCAACGCCAGCCAGCGGTTCGTCTACGATGTCTGGCGCTATGCGCGCAATCCTTCGAATCGAGAACCAGTGGTCGCCTTAGGTCTGTCGCGCGAAATCCATTCACACGAGTCCGCAGCGCCTGCCGTTACGCCCATTCAGTATAGCCTGAGTTATTCAGATGGCTTCGGTCGCGAAATCCAGAAAAAAGCGCTTGCGGAATCAGGCCCGTTGCGAGACGGCGGATCTGTTGTCGATCCGCGCTGGATCGTATCTGGTTGGACGATATTCAACAACAAAGGCAAGCCCGTCCGTCAATACGAACCGTTCTTCGATGACAGGCACACATTCCGTTTCGGCAGTCGCGTTGGTGTCAGCCCAACATTATTTTACGATCCAGTCGGGCGCGTTGTCGCAACCCTACATCCGAATCATACTTACGAAAAAGTCGTCTTCGATGCCTGGCGGCAGGAAAGTTGGGACGTTAGCGATACGGTTTTAGAAGAGGACCCCGCCGAGGACGAGGACGTCGGCGAATATTTCAGGGGTCTACCGTGGTGGGAATACATGCCAACCTGGTATGGCGTGCGAACCGACCCGACCGCGAGTCAAGAAAAGTGGCCGGACAGAAATCCGGGAACGGGAGACCTGATTCCAGACAATGCGCACCGTCGCGAATCGGCGAGAACATCTGCAGAAAAATCAGCCGCGCATGCCAACACGCAAACGATTTCCCACTTCGAGAGTCTCGGCCGGCCGTTTTCGGTGGTGGCACATCTGGGTCCAGATAAGAACTTGGAGACCCGCACAGAACTCGACATCGAAGGACATCCCCTCGCCATCATTGATCCGCGCGGCAATACGGTTATGGATTATCGCTATGGCACTGGGACAACCAGCACACCAGCTTACGATCTCGCTGGTCGCGCACTCTATCAAAAGTCAATGGACGCCGGCGAGCGTTGGATGCTGCCGGATGCAGCAGGCCAACCCATGCTGACGTGGGATTCGCGCGGAAACATCTCGCGCACTGTGTTCGATGCCTTAAGGCGCCCAACTGAGCAGCTCCTCAAAGGCCCCGATGGGCAAACCCGCACAATTGAGCGCACGCGTTACGGCGATCGCGCAAACATGACAGAGGCCGAACGGAATACAGCGCGTGCCGCCAACCAGATTGGCCAGGTCATCGAACATAAAGATCAGTCGGGCGTAAAGCAAAACTTGGCATTTGACTTCAAAGGCAATCTCGTTGCCGCGCGCCGCCAACTTGCTCTGTTTGAGGGACAGCAGGAATCATTGCTTTCCGAAACCCCTGCTGTCGACTGGTCCAGCGACGTCACACTTGAAGATGACATCTTCGAAACAGAAACCGCCTATGACGCGCTCAATCGCCCCATTTACCAGCGCTCGCCAGATGGCAGCATCGGACGACCGGGTTACAATGAGGCGGGTTTGCTTGAACGGGTCGACGTTCACTTGAAAACCGATATCGCAAATACGCGCTTGCCCGAAGCGCCCAGTGAAAGCGACATGGACGGGCGCTTGGCAGCAGCCACCACATCAGGACCGCCCACCGCTTTTGTCACCAACATCGATTACGACGCCAAAGGCCAGCGCACGAAGATCCAATACGGCAATCGTAACACAACAACAACCTACACCTATGACAAGGAAACCTACCGCCTCACGCGATTGCTGACCTGGCGCGATCGCCCTGATGAGCGCCCCCTTGAGCCTGACGGAGAGCCGCAAAAATCAATCCAAGACCTCAAATACACGTACGACCCAATAGGCAACATCACTGAGATTCGCGATACCGCCCAGGACACCATCTTTTTCCGCAACACCCTCGTAACCGCGACAACAGACTACACCTACGACGCACTCTACCGGCTTACGGAGGCGCGCGGTCGCGAGCACTTAGGCCTCAACGCGCAAGGCCAATTGCAATCACCAAACGCGCCGACACATAAAGACGCTCCGCGCACAGGCCACGTCCTCCCGGGCGATCATCAAGCCATGGGGCTTTATGAGGAAACCTACGCCTATGACGATGCGGGCAACATCAATGAGATGGCGCATCACACGGATCATGGGATTGGCGCACCGGCGACGGGCTGGACGCGCACGTTAGATTACGAAGAGACGAACAATCGCCTCACTTCGACAGAGGCGCGACACAGCAACGGTGATGCCACCCAATTCGCCTATCCGCACAACGCCCATGGCAGCATCACGCAAATGACGCACTTGCCGTTGATGCGATGGAATTATGCCGAGCAACTCGTGGCCACATCAAAACAGGTGCGGAATGGCGGCGTCCCTGAGACCACGTATTATGTTTATGGTTCCGAAAGCCAACGCGCGCGCAAAATTACCTATCACGCAGCACCGGCAGGCAGCACGCCGCGACGTAAATCAGAACGTATTTACCTGGGTGGTTTTGAGATTTACCGGGAATACGATTCCGCCGGTGTGCAGTTAGAGCGTGAGACGTTACACGTCATGGACGGCGAATATCGCATTGCACTTGTCGAGACCAAGACGCGTGAGCGCGGCAATGAGATCGCCCGGCCAGAACCGCGCCAGCGCTATCAGTTGGGCAATCATTTAGGCTCAGCATCACTGGAGCTTGCCGAGAACGCCGACGTGATTTCTTACGAAGAGTATTTCCCCTACGGCGCAACATCCTATCAAGTTGGGCGCACGGCAACGGAAGTCTCTGCCAAACGCTATCGCTACACCGGCATGGAACGCGATGAAGAAACGGGACTCAGTTATCACACGGCGCGCTATTACGCGCCCTGGCTCGGCCGTTGGGTCAGCGCTGATCCGATTGGGATTGAGGGGGGGATGAATTTGTATGGGTATGCTCAAAATCATCCAATAATTCTCAATGACAGGCGCGGAACGGACGCTACAGTGATTGAGGAACGCACCAGAGAAGGCGGCAGGAATATAATAAATCGAACCGTTCACGTGGGATTTCTTGTTGTACGTGGGAGAATGGGTGAGGCAGACGACCAGTCCAACGGAGTTCAAGAGAATGAACTACGAGAATCCATAGATGTTGCGAAATCTATACTAGGAGAGAAGTTTCAGTCGTTTGAATTTGCAGATGAGAGCGGAGATATATATCGATATTCTTTTGAGTTTGAATTCACAGAATCGTCGTTAATTGTGGCTAAAAATGGAAACAGTGGCAATCGCACCGTATCATACGAGCAGGCTCTATCTATTTCTGAGAGGAGTGGGATGGAGAATTTGCTGGTTATCAATCAGAATTCTAGAAGTATTGGGAGCTTGGCGCACGCTGATACTGCTTTGAGTGATTTTCGTGTCAATGAAATATCGGCGGGAAGGATGTCTCGACGGCAGTTAAGTGATCCTAGTGGTAGATCCGCTCCAATATTAGACGACGCAGGTAACGTTCTTAATTTGGGTCGCGACATTCCGAATAGGCCAGTCTGGACATCTCTCCGCGAATCACTAGCGCATGAAGTTGGACATGCGTTGGCACTTGATCATTCCTCTGGTTTCGGAACGAACTTGATGTCTGTACAGTATATGCGATTTGGTTCGGGTTTCTCTGGGTCTGAAGCTCGATCAGACCGCGCCTTGTCTGATAGAGAAAGGCAGTATTTACATTTAGCCATTGAACGTCGCACGCCCGGCCTATCGCGAATGACGCGCCGTGAGTTTGAAGAACGTACTCAACGCCTGCGGTCGTTGCGTGAGTCATTTGATTTGGGACTGAGCATTATGTTGGACATGCGGGATGCGGCCATTCGGCGTCAAAGTCCAGGCCAATGATCGCCATCCAGGCCATAATTTGATAATTCAGCTGCCGCACACAGCGCGGATCTGTTTCCCCGACTCCCACCTCCACACCAAAAATTCGCATTGTCACATCCGCCAATTCCATGATCTACTTATAAGTGAAGTGGAAAGCCGACATTTGAAGTCAGCAATTCCGCACAACAGACAGTTGAGAACGCGTTGAGCCTAGAGTTCGCGCCATAAAAACGATTTCTAAGTCTACGCTTACTTGGGCCTTTCGGCTGGCACCTATTGTTTTTAATTCGTGGACGCGTTCCATGCGTATTTTTGAATTGAACCTCAAGCCCGGCCTAAACGGCCCTGATGTCTGCAAATTCAAAGGCGCTCGCGTCCTATTTTGGTTTGCAGGCTCTTCCAAAATTCAAAAAAAAAACGAATCACTGCCGTACGCGGCGGAGTGCTTCGATTTTTCCAGAACTATTCATTCCAGCTCTCATGGGCGACTGAACGTCGCCGGGGGAATCCGTTATGAAAAAAATAACGTTTCCGCTGAAACCAGGTCAACAAGGTGCGCAAGCGGCCGACCTGCATAACGCACTGGAGCAACTTCTCCGCCGCGGCGCCGACGTCACCCGCCTCCACACCGCGCTACGCCGTCTCGGTTATGAGATTTCCTCCGACGAATTGAACGCCGCCCGTTTCGGCGACAGAACATTCAAGGCCGTCTTGGAATTTCAGAATCGGCACAACCTCGCTACAACCAGCATCATCGATGCGGGAGCCGCGCATTCATATCAGTTACTAATCTCGCGCGGACAAGCGATGCGTGGCGGGGACATCACCTCAAGGAAACTTGGAGTCCGCCAATGAATTTTTCGGACGTAACACTCAAATCCGGCCAACGTGGAACCGACGTCCTGGAACTTAAGGGCGCTCTCACACTTCTGGGCTTTCGCGTCTTTCCGACGATTGACGGTACGCAGTCGTCGCGAGGTGCAAAACCCGATCTGTTCGACGCCCTTACCGAGCAAGCCGTTCAGGAATTTCAAGGCAAGCAGGGCCTGAAGACTACCGGTGCGCTTAATAGCGAAACGGGTCGTGCACTCGACACCCAACTCAAGGCGTCGAAGGCCAGGATCGTTTTGGGATTTGTGACGTTTCGTGACGGTGTGCCGGCAGTCGGTCGTCTCGTCCGTGTCTTTGACAGAGATCTCCGCGCAGAACAGCTCCTCGGCTCCGGCAAGTCGGATGGTGATGGCTTTTTCGCGACAACCCACAATAGCAACCAATACCTCAGGGGTGAAAGTGGGCACGCCGATGTGTTCATCGAAATCGACGAGCGCGTCCGGTCGGAAATTCGCTTCAACGCTGGTCAGATCGAGATCATCAACTTTGAGATCGCAGAGACGGCCACCCGTGGCCCCTCCGAGTGGGAGCGTATCATCACCGCTTCAAAGCCAGTGCTTATCGATGCCCGTGGTCAGCCCATTGGCCCGGAAACACTCTCTGCGGACGAAATTGACTTCCTCGTTGGCGAGCTTGAGATTGAACGCGCCCAGCTATCCGATTTCGCCGACGCGCATCGCCTCGCTCACCTGAGCCAGGTCTCCCCGGTCACTTTCTACGGACTTGTCCACCAGGACTTGCCGAGGCAATGGCCAGCGCTGCAGGCGGTTGGCGCCACGGGTTGGCGCAGTACACTCAAGCGCTCGCTCGCAGCCAATATCATTCCGGAAAGTTATGGTGATCGGCTGGAAAACGAGATTCACCTCCTGATGGACCTAGCGGTAACCGACGTTCTCGATGATCGCCCACGCGAGAACGGCCGTGTCACCGTCGGACATCTGCTCGCCACTAACCCGCGTCTCACAGTCGAACATCGCAAAGCCTATGTCGCCGCCCTGGTTCAAAGCGACGCCGGAGACAAAGAATTTTGGGATAAGCTGAAAGATGATGGCAACCTCGACAGCAAGGCGGTACGTGAGCTGCAATACACCGTCAGACTCGGTGACCTTGTCGGTGGGGATCCCGAATTCCTGAAGAAGCTAAACGATAGTCGCCAGCACACGGAGCCGCAGGAGGCCTGGCGCGCGCTGGGGCGATTGACGGTCAAGGACTGGGAGAACCTGGCGGCCAGCATGGACTTACCGGACCGTCAAAGCGACGTCGAGCGCAGACAATTCGGACGCAAGCTTGCCGCCAATTTCGAAAGAGCGGAACCCACGGCAACCATTGCATACCGCATGGCGGGTGATCCGGGAGGTGACGACGACGTCGCCCGCTTTTTGTTGGCAAATCCCGACTTCAATATCCTAACAACAAGCGTTTACGCGTATCTAAGCAACGGCGCGAACACAGTTGGTGTCGCTCAACCCTTGGCGCTTAAAAGCAATCTCAAAACCTATAAGCGCCTGGCCAATGTCTCACCTGAGGTGAACAGGTACGAGACGATGGCCAGCCTCAAGAAGCGAGGCTTCAATTCTGCGAAGTCGGTCGCTGAAGGCGGACAAATCAAAGTCGCTCGGCGCACGAGTGCCGACATGTCGTTCCAGATTCAGGACGATGTCGTGAATGCCGCGACTCGGACCAACATCGTGTCACAAATGCTGGCTACCCAATTGCAAGATAAGCTCAGCATGCCGGGCCTTGTCAGACCAATACTCCCGCCTTGGGTTGACATCGGCACAGAACTGGGCCCCGACGGCGCGCCAGACCTGCGCGAGTTGTTCGGAATGCTGGGCGGTTGCCGCTGCAGGGACTGCGAATCTGTGCTGAGTCCGGCGGCCTACTTCACCGACCTCTTGCACTATCTCGATTTTGGTGACCTGCCCGATGACGTTGCCGACGAGGATCCATGGCGCTTGGTGACCAATCCTCTCGAGGTTCTGCGTCGGCGGCGCCCCGACCTTCTCCATCTCGAACTTACGTGCGCGAATTCCCACACGCTTCTTCCCTACATCGATCTCGTGAACGAGATTCTCGAGGATATTGTATTGGCGCATTCCTCCGGGGAGGATCCACTTCACTATTGGCGCGGACTCGAAGCGCCGGGGAAAGACGCAAGCGAAGAACATAGGAAACGCTATCATGACGTGCTGATCGGCCATTGGCAGACGCATGGCGAGGGCAAAGAGACCGAGCGTCAGCTGCGCATGGAACCAAATAAGAACGAACGCACCGACCCCTACGGCGTGCTGGCCGAAGAGGTTTTTCCCTGGTCGCTGCCATTCGACCTCCACCGTGAGAAGATCGCGGTTTTTGCCAAGCATCTCGGACTTGAAAGGGCAGAGATCTACCAACTGTTTCACACCGTCGATGGACACCATCTTACAGCATTGCGGCTGCATCTGTCGCCGGCCGAATGGGAGATCATCGTTCATCGCCGGCGTCCGAGTGGAGAGGCGACTACGGAAGCAGAGTTTTGGGCAGTTTCCAACATTTCCGAATTGAATTTGGTCGCGACGATTCTCGACCGTTCCAGGATCTCGTTTGACGACCTCGAAAGGGTGCTAACCGTTGAATTCGTAAAACATGCTGCGCAAAGCGTTTCCATCGACCGCAGCGAAGATCCCTGCAATGTCGAGACCTTTCGGCTAAAAAATGAGACATCTGATCTCTTCCGCCGGATCGCGCAATTCTTGCTGCTTCAGCGAAAGCTCGGCTGGTCGATTGGTGAACTCGAAAGCTGCCTTACCGCGCTCAATATCACCGAGATCACAGAAGATTCTTTGTCTGACATTTCGGAATTTGCCGAAATGATGCGCGCCCACAATTTGGTCGTCTCGAGGGCGGTCGATCTGTTCGCGGGCACTGAGTTGTCGGAAAGAGCTCTTGCCGATGTTGTCGGTTTGCATCCACGCGAAGCAGGCTGGCTACGCGAGGTGGCTGGCGTCACCGCAATCGAAAAACCTGGGCAAGTCATGGCCTTGCTCCAAGTTCATGAAGCCTTAAAGGCCCTGGGGCTTTCGGTCGGTGAGGTGCGCTACATTCTCCGGCATGGCGACCAAATACCGCCGGCCTTCGCACCGGCGCCACAAGACCTGGACGCGTTCCTGCGCGCCATGCAGGCCACAGTGGACGAGACATTCCTGGAATATTCGTTGCCGGAATCCCCCGAAGACCCACCGGCGATTCCCCCGGAACTGGAAGAGGCCGACCCTGAGACGCTGACAGAGGAACAGAAGCAGCTTCTTGAGCGACTGGGCAGGCAACGAGACGAGGCCACCCGACTAAGCATCCAACGAAGCACGGCCATTCGTGCCACGCGACAATTCCATCCTGGAAAGTCTGAGTCAGTATCTCGAGTTAGACCGCGACGTAGTGGCGATATTGCTCAAGGGATGGCAAGTAGAAGCCGAACCCGCTCCTCGCCTCGTTCTCCATTCCATCGACGGCGGTCGTCCGGCATTCGCTGATTTTGTTGCCGTCGTGCCGCCTGTTGATCCCGAGCTTCCATCGCCGGATCCCCTCGCTGTGGAAGCGGCGGAAAGGGCGGCCGGTGCGCAACTAATTCGTCTCGACAAGGTTGCGCGTCTTATCCGCGCCCTTGGTCTTGACGCGCGCAAGCTCACAATCGTCGAACGCACCCGTGCGGTGAACGCTTTTCTCGATTTCAACTCAGTTCCATATGCGGCCGACAGCGTTCAGCTATTCACGCCGCTTGCGGCCCTGATTGACTTCGTTCGAATCTCGAAGCAACTCCCCAGAGCTGATCTCGACCTATTCGATTTTATAAGTGCGGCGCACATTCCACCCGATAGCTTGACGGTCGTGGCGCTTGCAAGCCACACCGGCTGGGATGGAACAAACGTCGAAGCAAGTCTGGAGCAATGGGGTGGTAACCAAGCGCTGCGCCATCACCAGACATATGACAAGCTTGCACGTGCCATGCACCTTTCGCGCAAGTTCAAGCGACCGGTAGAGGTCTTGATCAAATGGGCTGATCCCAGCCGCGACTTCGCCGATATCGCCGCAGATCTTCGCGCGCTCATCAACGACACCTACGAGGGCAGTCCCGACCGCCTGGCCCAATTCCTGACCCCCGCGATGGATCATCTGCGCGAGCAAAAACGCGACGCGCTCCTGGCCTATATTACGGCGCATGTTGCACGACCCGGGCGCGAAGACGACGATGGAAGATACCAAAACGCACGCGAGATCTACGACGACTATCTGATCGACCCAGAAATGTCGTCATGCATGCTGACTGCGCGTATTAAACAAGCGGCCGCAAGTGTACAGCTGTTCGTGCAGCGAACCCTCCTCGGCGTCGAAGCTGAGGTTGAGGCCGTCCCGGCGCGTCTGAAGCCCGGCCCGACCCCGGACGCCGGAGAGACCGAGGCGCAGCACGATTCGCGCGTGGCCCGTGAGCGCGTGATCCGGTTGCTGGGAGCCCACTGGCATCGCTGGTACTGGATGCGCAACTACCGGGTCTGGGAGGCAGCCCGCAAGATCTTCCTCTTCCCCGAGAATTGGCTTCACCCTGAGCTGCTCGACATCAAGAGCCCGCTTTTCTGCGATTTCGAAGACAAGCTAATGCAGGGCAAGTTGAGCAGTGAAGTGATCGAGGACGCCTTTGCTCGATACGCCAATGACCTCCGCGAAATCTCCAAGCTCGACATTCGCGCTATTCATGACGACGAGGAGCTCGGGTTCCTGCACGTTTTTGCACGGACCTATAGCAATCCGCCAGTCTACTACTATCGCCGGCGGAACAGCGACAACACATGGACTCCGTGGGAGCTTATCGATTCGGATATCGAGGGCGATCATCTCCTGCCCGTCGTGCACAACGGCCGGCTGATGCTGTTCTGGCCGGTATTCGAGGAGACGATAGAATGGAAAGAGGATGAAGGATCAGAGCAGGGCCAAACAAAGGAAACGCAAACTCTGCGTCTGGCATGGTCGACCTACCGGCGACGTCTTTATCAGTCTCCGATGGCGGGTGGGGATGATTTTCCGGACAGTATGTCAGCAGGAACGAGTGCCTGGACTGCGAAGCGACTGTCGAAGGACGGCGCTAACATTGGTGAGGTAGGCGATGTTTTCTTGCGTTACAAAACAACGGATCAAAATGAACTATCTGTCTATCTTTACAAGTCAATTGGCGGATATGTCAGAATAGACGATCCACCGAACTTTCGGTTCACTATGGACGCCTGCCGGGAGCTGATTGAATTGCGCCCGGTCGATTCCAGAAACACAATTGGGGAATATCAGGTCGGATTCTTAAATGTCAGAATAAAAGACAACATTGTTGTTGAAAACAGCAATGAATCGGAAGCGCTTGAAATTGGTGAAGCCCTGACGAGTTTTCCGCTCGCAACGTCATTAGTTGGCGGGATTACCGAGTTCCGCGATCGCAACCCGAACATTCTGGCGAGTACGGATATGGGGCAGTTCCGACTTGTTGCTTCGTTGAACAAGCCCTGGTTAGATGCGCAACAACGATTTATCTTTTCCGATCCGAAGCATGCATATGTTGTTAGCCCCACGGAGACTATGAAGCCGGTGGTGACGACAAGTTCAGTGCTTGGCGAAATTTTTCATGGCTATCGAGTACATAAACAACTGCGCTTTGAAATTTTCTATCACCCATACGCATGTGACATCGTGCGTCGATTGGCCGAGCAAGGTACCGAAGGCTTGCTTAACGCGGCTTTTGGCGACCAGTTGTTCTTGGATCGCCAACGCAAACGGGAAGACTTTGAGCCCGGCAAAGGAAACGTTCCGCATATCTTCGAGGAGAATTACGATCCTCAACCGATCGTCCTTAAGAAGTTTGATGAAGATGACACATATCCGGACGCATATCCGATCGAGGAGTATGATTTCTCCCTGACTGGCGCTTATTCGCTCTATAATTGGGAATTTTTCTTCCACCTCCCGCTCTTGATTGCCGTCCGCCTGAGCCAGGACGGTGAGCACGCCAAGGCGCGGCAGTGGTTCCATTATATCTTCGATCCGACCGATGCATCCTTCGAGAGCCGGCCAGAGAAATTCTGGCAGATCCGGCCGTTTTTCATGGAAGCGCTGGAACCGATCGAGACCCTTTCTCAGCTGTTACAGAAGTTGAGCAAAGAGTCTGGCGAGCTCCAGCCACAGGTGGCGGCCTGGCGTGACGACCCCTTCAGCCCGCACCGCATCGCGCGCATGCGCACCGTGGCCTACATGAAGACGGTCGCGATCAAGTACCTTGACAACATACTGGCCTGGGCCGACGAGCTCTTTCGTCAGGACTCGATTGAGAGCCTCAACGAGGCAACACAGCTCTATCTGCTTGTTGCTGAGATTATGGGAGAAGAGCCGGTCTTTGTGGATCCGCCCGAGCGCCAGCCGCGAACGTTCGCGGAATTAGAGGAGGACCTTGACAGCTTCTCGAACGCTTGGACCGAGCTCGAAACTGAGATCGTCCCTCGCAGCATGTCGCACGCCGGTGACCTGATTACAACAACCAGCCGAATGACCGGTCCGACCACGATCGCGCTTCCCTATTTTTGCATCCCACCCAATGAAAAGCTTCTGGAATACTGGGAGACCGTCCGCGATCGCCTCTTCAAGATCCGCCATTGCCAGAACATCGAAGGTCAAGTCCGCCAGCTTGCCCTTTATGAGCCGCCGATCGATCCAGAGCTTCTGGTCCGGGCCCGGGCAGCAGGCCTCGACCTGAGGAAGGTGCTCACGCGCAGTAGTGCTTCGGAGGTGCCGCAATATCGCTACCGCTGGCTCCTCCAACGCGCCATGGAGTTGACGAGCGAGGTGCGCGAGCTCGGATCCACATTACTGAGTGTTCTCGAAAAGGGTGACGCCGAAAAGCTTGCGGCGATGCGGGCGCGTCACGAGACTGAGTTACAGAGCGATCTGCTGGCAATCCGCAAATTGCAAATCGACGAGCTTCAGGAAACGCTCGCAAGTCTAAGGCGTATGCTGGATGCAGCTCACGCACGGCGAAACTATTACGCCGGTCGCACCTTTACGAACTTTCGTGAGGATCGGCACCTCGCCCAGATGGAGTCCGCGGCAGATCTTCAACAACAAAGTGCGGCTTTGAATCTGGTCTCGCGATACCTGAGCCTCGTTCCCGATTTCAAGACCGGCTCACCATTCACGGCAGGAGAGACATACGCCGGCACCTGCGAGTCGAGAGCAGCGCAAATGTATGCCCAGGCGTTCGACATGAGTGCCTCGGAAATCAGCCAGGAAGCCAGCCGCGCGAGTATCCTGGGCGGCTTTGATCGGCGCCAGGATGACTGGAATTTCCAAGTACAGCAGGCTGACAACGAGATTGCGCAGGTTGAAAAGCAGATCGTGGCAGCGGAAATCCGTTTGCAGATCGCCATTCGTGAATTCCAGAATCATCAAATACAGATCGAACGAACGCATGAGGCGTACGACCTTCTCCGCCGAAAATACACCAACGAGCAACTCTATCGTTGGTTGGAAGGTCAGCTCAAAGGGCTTCACTACCAGGCTTACGACCTTGCTGAGGAGGCGGCATTCGAGGCGCGCGGTGCGGCAAAGTTCGAGCTGGGCGAGACGCACCACGACCGGCTCGACCACATTCGTAGGGACAACTGGGATGGCACACGCAACGGCCTTATGGCCGGGGAACGGCTCCGTCAGCAACTTCGCCGGCTGGATCGCACCTATACCAAGTTGGACGAACGTCGTCTTCAGCTAACGAAATCAATCTCTCTCGCGATGTGGTTCCCGCATCAGTTGATGCTCCTACGGTCGACTGGTCGATGTCAAATCGCTCTGCCGGAAGCACTCTTCGACCTGGATTACCCAGGCCACTTCATGAGACGCATCAAATCGGTCGCGATCACAATCCCCTGCATCGTGGGACCCTATGCCAGCGTAAATTGTCGTTTGAAGTTGCGCAATCACTGGATAAGGCCAAATGCGAATCGTATGTCTCGACTGCCACCTGCGGCAACAGAAAAACCCCCGACGCAGTCGATAGTTACGAGCCACGCACGCGAGGATACCGGTCTCTTTGAGATCAATCTGCGTGACGAGCGATACTTGCCGTTCGAGGGCGCCGGTACAATTTCGACCTGGGAACTTACGCTTCCGCACGGCGCAGCTGACGGGCTTCGGCAATTCGATCATGACACTATTTCCGATGTGATCCTTCACGTGCGCTACACGGCAATAGATGGCAACGAGGTCGCGGAGGATCAAGCACGAACAGACTTGAAACAGAACTTGCTCGCGCAACCAACGTCATTTGGGCTGGAGCCCGCCGTGCGACCGGAATCGGCGATGCCGCGGCATTTTAGTCTGCGTCACGAATTCCCGAATGCCTGGCACTCCTGGTTGTCTGCAGCGGACGATATAAATGCACCGTTGACGCTCGATCTCAAATTGGAGCAACTCCCGTTCTTGGCGGGATCGCTGGAAGCGCCGATCAAGCTTAAAGGATTTACGCTTTATGCGACCTATCACGATGGCGCGTCACCACCGCCTAGCCTGAATAACGTCGAGATTGTGCAGTCAGCGGGCACACCGGCGAGGCGCGTTGTGCTCAATTCAGAAGAACGGATTGAAGGTGCCAGCAACAACCTTCAGATCTACGCAAACTCCGCGAATCTGGACTTGGCGACGATCGAACTCCTGCTCGGACCAGAGGCCGCGTCCCAAGAAACCCGCAAGCGAATACGCGATCTCGGGCTGATTGTCTGGTACGCCGAATAGCAACCAGGACGGCGTTGCAACATTGCCGGACACGGAAAATAAAGTATTCCGGGCGAGTTTGGAAATCCGCGCGGTCTGCACGGGAAACAACGAACAGCGGCCGGCCCCTGTGTGATACAAACAGCACCCCACCAAAGACTTTCTGCAGAATTCCATGTCTGGATTTGGCCCATCGCGCCTGGGCGTAATCCTGAGCCAACCGTGGCCATCTCCAGTTGCGGACATGGAGTCCTGTACCGTGGCTCCAGCTGGCATGTTCTAAATGCGACAGCAGTCTCGTCCGGGCAGGAGTCGGCTTAGTCACAAGGAACGAACCCGCTCACGCGGGAGTGCGCTGCGCGCAGATTGCGGTTGTGATTATGTTCAGCGCTAACCAAGAGAACA
>JAVJHY010653912.1:0-12763 GCA_035593235.1 Phascolosoma agassizii | reverse complement strand
CTGATGAGAATGAACACGGCGGGAATCGCGACCGGCCACGTCGGCTTGCCCTTGCCGCGCAGGTACAGGGTCACGAGCGTCAGCGTGAGGCCGGCGAGCAGTTGGTTCGTCGTGCCGAACAGCGCCCACAGCGCGAGTCCCGCCGGGTTGCCGTCGACCTTGTAGAAGGAGAAGAACGCGATCGACGCGCACGCGAGCGTCGTCGACAGATAGCGGTTCTGTGAGCCGGGGAGTTTGAACGACGCGCCGATCTCCTCGATGTTGAAGCGCAGCAAGCGCGTCGCCGAATCGAGCGTCGTCAGCGCGAACGACACGACGACCATGGCGATCAGCGCGCGCGCGAGCGGCTCGGCCACACCGAGCGTCGTCACGAAGCTCGTCGTTCCGCCGATGAACGCGCCGATTTTGTCCGTAAGCGACTGGGCCGCGGTCCAGCTCGAGTAGTGCTCGCTCCACAGCTCGGGCGACGCGAAGCCCGCCGTGCACGCGAAAACGGCGAGCAGGCCGAGCAAGCTCTCGCCCAACATGCCTCCGTACCCGATGGGACGCGCGTGCGTCTCCTTGTCGAGCTGCTTGGCTGTCGTACCCGAGCTGACGAGTCCGTGGAACCCACTCGCCGCGCCGCACGCGATCGTGATGAACACGAACGGCATGAGCGGCGGTGCGCCTTCGGGATTCGCGACGATCGCCGGCGACGCGAATTCGGGGCCGAGGACGAAGAAGCCGATGTAGGCGAGCCCGAGCCCGAGGTACAGCAGCAGCGAGTTCAGGAAGTCGCGCGACTGGAGCAGCGCCCAGACCGGCAGCACCGACGCCGCGAACGCGTACACGAGCAGGATGCCCATCCAGCTCTCCGCACCCGGCCATGCATCAACCGGGAGTCCCATGGTCGGGAGCTTCAGGCCGAGCCAAATGGCGACGAGTTCGATCACGAAGCCGACGCTGATGACCTTCCCGAGCGCCGTGCCCTTGCGGTACATCAGATAGCCGCAGACGAGCGCGACGATCATGAGCAACGCCGACGGCAGCACGGCCGTCGAGTACCCGGGCGTCCCCGCTTCCGCATCTGGAACGCTCGCGAACAGCTTCGCGATGACGAGCACGAACACGCCCATCGCGAGCGACACGCCGAAGAAGATGATCAGGTGGAACAGCGTGCGGCCGCGCGGCCCGAGCAAACCCTCGGCCACTTGTCCAACGGACATGCCGCGGTTGCGCACCGAGATCACGAGCGCCGCGAAGTCGTGCACGCACCCGACGAAGCACGCACCGAGCACAACCCAAAGCAGCGCGGGCAACCAGCCCCAGATCACGGCGATCGCCGGCCCGAGCATCGGCGCGAGCCCCGTGATCGACGCGAAGTGGTGCCCAAAGAGCACGGATGGACGCGTCGGAACGTAGTCGACCTCGTCGCGCAGCTCGTGTGCCGGCGTGCGTGCCTCCGGATCGAGCGCGAAGATGCGCTTCGAGAGGAAGCCGGCGTAGAAGCGGTACGCGAGGCCGTAGCCCGCGAATGCGAGCAGCGCGGCAACGATCGGTGTCATGCCGGCGTACGTTACGAGATTCGCGCCGCCCGTGCCGCCCGTTGCCACGCTGGGAACGTCCGAGAGGCGTCCCCGCGGAGGCTTTGGGCGCGCTGCGCTCGCTCCGCTCGCGGGCGCTTGCTACAAACGTCGCCTCGCCCCGGCGTACACGCTTCGGAGCCACACCATGTTCAAGAACGTCAACGTATTGCTGCGGACCGTGGTCCTCGCCGGCCTCGTCGGCATCGCCGGTTGGTGGACGCTCTTCCTGAAGGAGAAGCTCGCCGACCGCGACGAGGAGCTGAACCAGTCGCGGCAGGAAGTCAGCGCGCTCTCGATGCACGTCGAGGACCGCGACCGCGAGATCAAGAAGCTCGGCGTGGACGTCGCGCAGCGCGACGAGACGATCGACGTGCTCGAGGTCGACGTCGCGGAGAAGCAGGAAGAGATCGACGCGCTCGACGTCGCGGTCCAGCTGCTGAAGACCGACACGCGCATCGCTAGAATCGAAGTGCTGTCACAGGGAGCGACGGCGGAAGAGCCCGACCGCATTCGTACGGTCCTGCGCTTCACCGAACTCGGCCCCGACGGCGAACCGCTCGGCGAGGGACGCGAAGTCGCGGTCGAGGGCAAGACCGTGTACGTCGAGACGCTCGTCGTGAAGTTCCAGGACAACTTCGTTGAGCAAGGGGACGCGCTGCGCGGAACGTCGCTCTGCCTGTTCAAGCGCCTGTTCGGCGAGAACCAGAAGCCGGTCGACGGGCCGGAGCTCGACGCGGTGGGTCAACAACCGCTCGTCTACAGCGGAGACGACACGCCGAACCCCGTGCATCGCGAGCTTTGGAAGCGCTTCTGGGACTACGCGAACGACTCCGAGCTCGCGAAGCAGCTCGGCGTGCGCGCGATCCACGGCGAAGCACCGTTCATCGAGACGCGACCGGGCAAGACCTATTGGGTCGAGCTACGCGCCTCCGACGGCATGTCGATCCGCAGCGAGTAGCGAGGCGTCAGGCCGCGCGCGCTCCGAACCGGTCGCGCAACGAAAGCGCCCCGACCCAGAGGAAGCCCGCGAAGAAGAGCGCGAGGAACGGGAGCGAGCCCCATCTGCCGAGCCGCACCGCCTCGACGAGCGCGGTCGCGAGCCACGCAGCGAGCACGAGCTCGATGCCCGGCAAGCCGCGCGCGAGCGCGGCGTATCGCACGCCTGCGCCGTCGCCGCGCTTCGGTGTCCGCACGAACTCGCCCGACTTGCTATCCAAGAGCCCCTCGAGCACAGCGCGCGTCTGACTCACGCACATTCCGATCCCGAGCGCCATCGCAGCCGGCACGTCGCGCACGCGCGAGCGCACACGGCGGCCGAGCGCGCGCTGACTCTTGTCGTAGAAGAAGATGACCGACAGGGTGCAGGCCACGAACGTGATGAGGTGCAGGGTCGACCCGAAGCGTGAGTCCGCACGGACCGTGAACGGCAGAAGCAGCGCGAGCGTGAGCACGATCGGGTAGCCGACATTTCCGGAGAGGTGCGCTGCCGCCTCGAGCTTGACGCGCAGAGGCACGTCGGAGCGCGCGATGTCACCGCCCAACTTGCGCGCGACCTGCACCGAGCCCTTGGCCCAGCGATGCTGCTGCGACTTGAACGACGTGATATCGGGCGGCACCTCGGCGGGCGCCGCGACGAGGGGCAGATACGAGAACGTCCAGCCAGCGAGCTGCGCGCGATAAGACAGGTCGAGATCCTCGGTCAGCGTGTCGTGCTGCCAACCTCCCGCATCGACGATCGCCTGGCGACGCCACACGCCGGCAGTGCCATTGAAGTTGAAGAAGAGCCCCTCGTCAGAGCGCACCGTGTGCTCGATAACAAAGTGCCCGTCAAGCAGCGTGGACTGCGCACGCGTCAACAAGCTCTCCTCACGGTTCACGTGGTCCCAGCGCGCCTGCACCATGCCGATCGACGGGTCGTCGAAGCGTCCGACGACGCGCTGAAGGAAGTCTCGCTCGGGCACGAAGTCCGCGTCGAACACGCAGAACAGCTCGCTCCGCGACGCCTCCATCCCGAAGGCGAGCGCGCCCGCCTTGAAACCCGCGCGCAACGGGCGACGCAGCACGCGCGCATCGAACCCGCGGCGGACGAGCTCCGCCACTTCACGGTCGACGATCGCGCGCGTCTCGTCCGTCGAGTCGTCGAGCACCTGGATTTCGAGCCGATCGGACGGCCAATCGAGATCGCCCACAGCGCGGATCAGGCGGGCGGCCACCGTACGCTCGTTGTAGAGAGGAAGCTGCACGGCCACACGCGGCGGGACGGCCGACCGCGGCGCCTCGGCCGCGCGCGCTCCGGACGACGGCCAGCGGAAGCGGACGAGCAGCACGATGCGGTGCGCGCCGTAGATCGCGAGCAACGCGAGAACGGCGACGTAGGCGTCGGAAAGCAGGGTCGTGAACGGCACGGCGGGGCCGGTGGGCGTGGCGAGGGCGGGTAGGGGTCGGGGAAGCTAGCACACCCGCCGTCGCGTCGCAGTCCCGCTTCCGGCTCGATGGCCGCGGACAGCGCGAGTCGCCGGCGCGCGGGTGCAAGCCCGCGATACGCACTCGCGCTCACGATGGGACCCCGCCCTCCTTACTTCCTGCCGTACGCCTTCGAGTCCGCAAACTGCATCTCGACCAGCACGACGATCGCCTCGCCGTCGTTCGTCACGGCAGGGAGCGCGGCGACCGTGCCCTCCGGCAGGACGAGCGTCGACGCGACCGTGACCGTGTTCACCTCGGGCTCGCAATACGGCCCGTGCTCCCCCCACTTCTCCTCGAGCGGCTCCGCGAGCTCCGAGTGCACGAGTGTGAACTCGACCGTGACATGGGTGGCGGTCGTCCGCACCGCCCGGCAACGAATGCGGACGCCCTCCTGCAAGACACAGACGATCGGGTCGATGACCATCTGACCGGTGGGCGCCACGTCCTCGTGCACGTCGTAGCCCGCGATGTAGCTCTGCTGAACGAATGTCGCGAGCCTGGCCTCCTGCGCGTTGCGGACGGCGACGAGCGGCGCCTGAAGCACCTCGCCCTTCCCGGATTTCATCGCGTCGACGTCGACCGGACGACCCGAATGGAACGTCGCCTGCTCGTCCGCGAGGTCGAGCGCATCGAGTTCCTCCGGCGGCAGCTTCATGAGGATGAAGTTGAGGATGAAGACGTCGTCCTTCGACGCGCGCTGGAGATCGAAGTAGCGCGACACCGCGGCGTGCTGTGCGGTCGACGCCGACACGACGATGCGCGTCGTCGTTCCAATGACGTCGGCCGGCGCGAGCCCTTCGACGGCAGAGAGCAGCGTCTCGCGCACGAACTCGAGCCGATTCGCGACCTCGATCGCGCGCTCCTCCGCGACGGGATACGCCTCGGCGTCCGGCTCGACAAGGTCGCTCACGTCGTAGACCACCAGCGCGCGTTCGCCGGGTGTCGCATCGTTCAAGAGCGCACGCTTCGACCCGAGGTCCTGTCCGGGCACGGCCCAACGCCGCGTGACGATCTCCTTGCCGGCGGGCGGGCGTTCCGACGATTGCGCGCCGGTGACGGTGGCGAGGCTCAGGGCGACGAGTAGTGGCGTTGCTACGTTCATGGTCATGGCATTCAAGCGGGGCTCGCGCCGCGGTCAGCGCTGTTGGGTGTGAATCGTGAGGGCGGCGGCGAGCCACCCGATGGACGTGTCTTCGTGCATGGCTTCCGGCAACGCCGGTTCGACGCGCATCGAGTCCCCGCGAACGAGGCGACGTCCTACGAGCTCCACGCTGGAGCGCGCACTCGCGGCCGCCGAGGACGACTCGAAGTCGACGCGAAACGAAACGACACGGGCCTCCGGGTCGACGACCCTCGTCGTCGGCGCAAGCGCCTGGTTCTCCCTTGCGAACGAACGCCACAGTCCGAAGGCGACGAGCGAGGTCGCGGCCACTCCGATCAGGACGCGCGCGAGTCGTCGTTCGGATCGAGCGTCGGGCGCGGGCACGAGCGGTTCAAGGGCGACACGCTCGAGGTCATCGACCAGCGCGCACACCTCCCGCGTGCGCTCCGGCTCGCGCATCAAGATCGTTTGGACCGCGTCATCCTCCAGCGGATTCACGCGCGCATCGAGCGCGGCGTCCACGCGTTCCCAAAGCTGCGTTTCGTCATTCATTGTCGGTTCTCCTCGCGCGCATGCGGCTCCGCGCTCGGTGCAGATGAGACTTCACCGTGCCAACGGGGAGCTCGAGCGCCGACGCGATGTCCGCCAGACTCTCCCCTCGCGCGTGAAAGCGTTGGATGATGTCGCGCTCGAGCGCACCGAGCGGTTCGAGGATCCGCTCGACTTCGTCGCGTGCTTCGGCGAGGCGCGTTGCATCGCACGCGCCGTCGACAACGAACGCGTCGCGATCGCCGAGCAGCTCGCGCACACCGGCGGCGGTTCGGGTACGTGCTCGCCGATCGAGGAAGACTCGAAACGCGATGCGACGCAACCACGCACCGGCGGACCGCGACGGGTCGAAGCGCGCGCGATAACGCAGGGCGCGCTCCATCACGTCCTGCACCAGATCGTCCGCGTCCGCACGGTTGCCGCACAGGCGGCCGAGGAAGCGCCTGAGGCGCGGCGCCTCTTCGCGCAGGGCTGCTTCCAGCGCATCGCAGGCGGTGAGCGCTGGCGGAGACGGGGGTCCAGGGTTCATCGGGTCGGCGGCGATGTGCGTAGGTACCGACCTCCGACGATCCGGGTTGCGGGTTCCCGGGATTTCGTCCGCTTTCCCGGCGCGCCTACGAAAGCGCCGCCGCGATGACCTCGGTCACCGGGGCGGCGCGCGGAATTCCTCAGCTAGGCCCGGCGGCGGGCGCGCGGCTCGTCGCCCGTGTCACCCCGGTGCCGCTCGTGCTTTTCGTGGTCCCCGTGGTCGCGCTTCGGGCGCTCGTCGCCGCGCCGTTCACGACCTCGCTCGATGTATTCGCGGATCCGGTCGCGCTCCTCGCGATCGAGTTTGCCGTTTCCGTTCGTGTCGAAGCGCTCGAGCAACTCGGACAGGCCAGGCTTGTCTCCATCGCGCTCGCCCCGCGGGCGCCGCTCTCCGCGGTCACGCCGGTCGTTGCCACGTTCGCGGCGTTCGTCGCCGCGTTCTCCGCGCCTGCCACGCTCCCCGCGATCGCCTCCCTCGCGCGACCGGCGACGGAACTCGTGCACCTTCTCTCGCTCGTCACGGTCGAGCCGGCCGTTCCCGTTGGCGTCGAAGCGCTCCAACAGTTCCTCGTGGGACGGAGCACCGGTGCGCTTCCCGCGCTCCTCACGTTCGCGAACGCCCTCCTTGGGCTTGCCGCAGTCCTCACACGCGTCCTTCGCGTCGCGGCCTTCACGCTCGGAGCGTTCCGTTCGCGGCAAGCGCCGATCACCCGGGTCATTGCGGTCGCGCTTCTGCGCGCCTGCCATCGGTGCCGTTAGCGCAAGCGCGGCACAAAGCACCGCGAGTCTTGTTCTCTTTGTCATGTCTTTCCCCTGTCTGCCGTCGTGCCGGTTGGATCGAAGTGGGGGCGTGCGCTCGTCGCGCTCGCCCAAGCAGCACGGTCGAACCTCCGCCCCGGAGTCAGGTTGCGCGGCCGCGCTCTTTTTTCCGCCCCCGAACGCTAGCGTGCGGCTGCTGGGACGCGCAGCACCGGATAGGTCCCTGGGTCGTTCGACGCGGTCGCGCGGATTCCCGCGTCGAGCACGTTCCAAGTGGCGAGCGAGTCCTCGCTCTCCGGATCGAGCAGCTGCGAGGCGAGCCGTCCGAGCACCTGGTGTGCGGACACAACGAGCGAGCCGGCGGGCACGGTGACGCTCTCCGTATCACCCCAACCCCCGGCGAGTGTGATCATCGAGTGTCCCTGGAACGGCCGAGTCGCGACACCCACCTCGGTCGGAGCGAAGGACGCGGCGTCGACGACGCGCGGCTCGTCGAGGCGTTCGAACGTGACGCCGTGCAGCGCGAGGTTTTCGGCGACGGCTTCGACGAGCCCCGCGTCGTCGTTCGGAACGATCCATTCAACCGGCGGCGCGGCTCGGCGCGCCGAAGCGAACGCAGCGCGCACGCCCATCGCCTCGGCTTCGAACTCGGGGCGCGCGCGGCGGCGCGTGCCAAGCTCGCCGGGGAGTTCGATCTCATCGATCGCGCCCACGAGGATCTCGCCCGGTGTCGGTTCGGCGAGCGCGGTCTCCGTGCCGAACGTGAAGTCGCCCGTTCGCGCGCGGCGATCCGCATCGGCGCACAACGTGCGCAGCGCTTCCGCATGCGCCGCGCACGCCGCGAGCGTCTCGAGCACAAACGCGCGCGTCGCGAGCACGCGCGTCTCGAAGTCGCAGTAGCTGTACGCTTCGGACAGCAAGCTGAACCGGTTGCGGATGCCGTAGTAATTCGTGCCGAAGCGCGGGCGGTGGTCGTACGTGACCCACTCGCGCTCGCCGTGGGATCCGTCGCCCGTGAAGTTGCCGTAGTCGAAGACGCGGAACCCGTGAGCGTCGAGCATTTGGGTTCGGATTTCGGGAATCCACGTGTCGCGCGCGAAGCGATCGATCGCGGGGTCCACGTTGGTCGACAGTGAAGGCGAGTACGTTAGGTGATAGCCGTGGTACGAGCCGTTCGTCGTGTGCAGGTCCATGAAGACGTGCGGGTCGAACGTGCGGAACAAGCCGAGCAGTGCGCGACACTCGGGCGACTCCGCCTTGAGGAAGTCGCGGTTCAGGTCGAGCCCCTGTGCGTTCGCTCGCTCGCCCACGCCTCCGTTCGGTCCGTTCTGCGTGACGCGGTGCGAGACGTCGATACGATCGTTGCCGTCGGCGTTGTAGATCGGAACGAAGTCGATCACGAGCTCGTCGAGAAGCTCCGCGTGCCATCCGGCCGCGAACTCACGCAGGAGCATCTGGATCGCCTCCTTGCCCTCGACCTCACCGCCGTGGATGTTGCCGTTCACAAGCACGCGCACCCGCTCGCCCGAGGCGGCTGCCGTGAGCTCGCCCGGCATGGGATGCGCGACGACCACGTGCGCGAGCTCGCGCTCTTCGTTCGTCGTGCCGAACGTCGAGACCCTGAGCCGGTCGGCGTGAGCGAGACTGTTCAGCGAGCCGAGGAACGCATCGACCTCAGCATGGGTCGACGTGCGCTCCCAACCGCTCGCTTCGGAAGCGATCGGCGCGAGCTCGCGTAACTCGTCGTCCGACACGGCCGGCGTCGCGGCGCAAGATCCGAGGATGAGAAGGGACACGGCGCTGGGTCGCGCGACGAGACTTCGGGGCGAGGATCGGTGCATCGGGTGCTATCGAAGGTCGAGCCGTCGTGTTGTTCGGTGTTCCCATGGTGCTGTCTGGGTCCGAAGAGGATATGCCGTGGACGGGCGAGTTTTCCGCGGAACCTGTGAACGCGGGTGGTCGGAAACACGACTCGCTGGCGACATGACCGGCACTTCGGAAGAGCTTCGGGACCAACTCCTGGTCCTCGGCTGCCTCGAGGGACGCGCGGACGCGTTTCGCGCGCTCGTCGCGCGCTTCGAGGAGCCGCTGTGGCGCCACGCGTTCCGACTCACGGGTCGGGAAGA
Organism: Phascolosoma agassizii; assembly: GCA_035593235.1. Classification (NCBI taxonomy): domain Eukaryota; kingdom Metazoa; phylum Annelida; class Sipuncula; order Phascolosomatiformes; family Phascolosomatidae; genus Phascolosoma; species Phascolosoma agassizii. Next base: position 3,668 of record JAVJHY010653912.1, on the reverse strand, counting down.
CGTCGCCTGGGACGTGCTGCAGGACGCTTGGATCGCGATCGCGAACGGCATCCAGTCGCTCGCCGATCCGGCCCGCTTTCGGAGTTGGGCGTACACGATCATCACGCGTCGCGCGGCTGATCGACAGCGACGCGGAAGTCTCGAGAGCGAGTGGAACGAGGTTGCTGAGGGCGCCGCTGCCGACGAGGTCGACGAGCCGAGCGACGCGGTCGATCTCCTGCGGCGCGCGCTACGACGCGTGTCGGGCGAGCGCAAGGCGCTTCTGTCTTTGCGCTACGTCGACGGGTTCGAGATCGTCGAGATCGCGCGGATCCTCGAGCTGCCCGAAGGTACGGTCAAGTCGCGTTTACACCATGCGCGGGAAGAACTCCGCGCGATGATCGAGAGGTTGGAACGATGAGTGAATTTGGAGACATGTTGCGTGAAGCGTTCATCGGCGAGGAGCCGTACAGCGCGAACAAGAACCGCGAGGAGTTGGAACGCTCCGTGAAGAAGTTCGAGGCGCGCATGCGCGTCGTCCGTTGGATGACGGCGATGATGCTGACGTTCTCGACCGCGGCATTCGTCGCCGGGCTCGTCATGCTCCTTCGCATGGACGACGACACGTCGACGCAAGAGCTCGTGCTCTACACGTTTCTGTTCGGCTTCGGACTGACCACGGTCGGCTTCGGGAAGATGTGGTTCAGCCAGATGCAGAACCACATCGCCATGATGAAGGAGATCAAGGCGACGCAGATGCGGATCGAGGAGCTGGCGTCCCGCCTCCCGAAGTAGTCGGATCGCGTTCGTCGCTGCTCTCGGGCCACTTCCGGGGTCGGAATGCGTTAGGATCGCGCGCGACTGCTTCCCTCCGCCCACCCCACCCGACGAAGCCCTGCCGTGAAGATCCAAATCGCCTGTGTCGTTTCGCTCGCCCTGACCGCCTGCACGTCGACCACCGATCACTCCGCTGCTCCCGTCGAAGCGAACGCTCCGAGCATGGAGGAGATGATGGCGACCATCACGGAGCTCGGAACGCCCGGCGCAGAGCACGCGTTCCTCAATGATGTCGTCGGGACGTTCGACGCCTCGATGAAGATGTGGTTCGCTCCGGACTCCGAACCGACGCTCACGGAGGGCCGCATGACGAACCGCTGGATCCTCGACGGTCGCTTCATTCAGGGCGAGTACGAGGGCGAGTTCGGCGGCCAGCCGTTCACCGGGATGAACCTCACGGGATACGACAAGGCGCTCGGCGTGTACGTCGGAACGTGGGCTGACAGCATGAGCACCATGCTGCTCCCGATTAGCTCGGGCAAACGCGACGGTTCGGCGATCGTCTTCCATCGCGAGATGCTCGACATGATGAGCGGCGAGATGGGCAAGTCGCGTGAGGTCTTCACGGTCGACGGCAAGGACAAGCACACGTTCGAGGTCTACTCGGTGTTCCCGGATGGCTCCGAGATGAAGACGATGGAGATCGTCTACACGCGCTCAAAGTAACGGCGACGCGACGTGATTCTCACCCACGGCGGCAAGACGCCGCGCATCGATCCCTCGGCCTGGATCGCGCCCACAGCGACCGTATGCGGCGACGTTTCGATCGGTCCCGACTCGCGCATTTGCCATGGCGCACAGGTGATCGCCGAGGGCGGCAGCATCGAACTCGGCGAGCGGTGCATCGTGCTGGAGAACGCCGTGATCCGTAGCACGGCACGCCAGTCGACGGAGATCGGCGCGTTCTGTCTCGTCGGACCGAACGCTCACCTCGTGGGATGCACGCTCGAGCGCGAGGTGTTCGTCGCGACGGGTGCGGCCGTGTTCCACGGTGCTTACCTCGAGCGCGGGAGCGAAGTGCGCGTCCACGGCGTCGTGCATCTACGCTCGCGCCTGCCCGCCGGCGTGACCGTGCCCATCGGTTGGGTCGCGGTCGGTGAACCCGCGAGCGTCTTTCCGCCGGACAAGCACGAAGACATCTGGCGCAAGCAGATGCCACTCGACTTCCCGCAGACGGCCTACGGCATCGAGCGCGACGGCGCGGACATGCTCGCGATCACCGAGCGCATGTCGGCGGCGCTGCGCGGACACGTCGACGACGAAGAGGTGTGAAGCGCGCGCCCTGTTAGGATCTGCGCATGGCACCGAAGGTCGAGAAGAGCGATGAGGAATGGCGCGCGCAACTGACGCCTGAGCAGTACCGCGTCGCGCGCGAGGCGGGCACCGAGCGGCCGTTCTCGGGCGAGTACACCGACACGAAGACCGAGGGTGTCTACTCGTGCGTGTGCTGCGGCGCCGAGCTCTTCCGCTCCGACGCGAAGTTCGATTCACACTGCGGTTGGCCGAGCTTCTTCGCTCCCGCCGACCTCGAAACCGTGACCGAGCACGCCGATGACTCGCACGGTATGTCGCGCGTCGAGGTCCGTTGCGCGGGCTGCGAGGCGCACCTCGGACACGTGTTCCCGGATGGTCCGCGTCCGACCGGCCAGCGCTACTGCATCAACTCGGTCGTGCTCACGCACGAACCGGTCAAGGGCGAATCGTCGTAGGGGACGCGGGGTCGAGCTGCAACGGCATGCGATTCACCTCATCGTCGCCAACATAGAGCACCAGCGTCGCCGCGTTGTCCCCCACCGCGAGCTGGTTCGACGCGCCCGCGGTGAGCTGGATCCGGTTCCCCTCGCGACGTCCGTTGCCCAGGAACTCGCTGACCTGCAGCAGGTCGCCGTTCGCATCGAGGATTTCGAAGGCCGTCGCGTCGTCCGGCGAGCGTAGCTCGACCTGGAAGTGACAGCGTCGCTGGATGGGCACGATGACGTCGTCGAAGTCCTCGCCGACCATGCTGTACAGGCCGCCGTCGACGCGACGCCCCCATTCGAGCGGGATCGTGTTCGGGTGATCGAGTCGTAGGTAGACGAGGTCCTTGGGGACGTTCTTGATCGTGAAGCGTCCCGCCTCGTCGGTTACCACGCCTTCGACGGTCGCGTGCTGCGTCTGCACCGTCTGGCCGTTGATGCGCTTCACGTATGCGTCGCACATCGGCGTGACGCGCACGCCGGCGACCGGATCGTCGCGGCGATCGACAACGCGCCCGCGCAAGACCTCGTAGGAGTCCTCGGGAGACATGACGACGCGCGCGCGTCGCTCGCCCGCCGCGACGCCACCGATGCTCGTCTTCGACAGCGTCGTCAAGTCCATCGCGACGATTGTGTAGCTGCGATCCAACAGGCCGTCCAAGCGGAAGTCGCCGCTCGCGTTCGTCTCGACGTACGGCCAAGTCCGCTCGGTTCCGGCGAGCTCGGTCTCGACGAACGTCAAATGAGGAAAGCGACCGCCATCATCGTTGCGGATGCCGCCGAAGAACGTCGGGTCGTCGACCCAAACGCGGATGCCCTCGACGCCCAAGCCGTCTTCGTTGACGACCTTGCCCGCGATGCTCAACGGTTCTTCCCCGAGCCGCACGATCACATGCTCCGGCCATCTCGGCCTCCCGTCGGAGTCGCGCGAACGGGCGCGCGCTTCCCCGGGCAGGTACCCGGCCTTGACCGCGAGCAGCACTCCGTCGTCGACCTCGACAAACTCGGCCAGCGTCACGTTGAACGATTGCGGGTCGTCGAGGCGGAACGAAAAGCGACCGTCGGCGTCGGTCGTGGTCGTATCGATGCCCATCGACACGACCACATCGGCGATGG
>JAVJHY010652850.1:5851-17970 GCA_035593235.1 Phascolosoma agassizii | reverse complement strand
GGACGGTCCTTCTTGATATTTGCAACGACTTCAATGAGCAGGCACCGCGGGCGAGCCTGGAAGTTTCACCATTCACATCTGATGTCTTCCGTGACCTTGCGGACGGCGCGTTCGATATTGTGCTCTATGTCGATGCGCCGGTGCCCAACAATCTGGAGAAGGAAGTTTTGTTTGAAGAAAGCTACTCCTGCCTATGCCGGAAGGGTCATCCGGTCGCGCAGGATACCACGGAGGGTATCATTCCGTTGGACGCCTTCCTGGCTCATCCGCACGCTTTGGTGACAGTGTTTGGCGGGCGTTTCGGCTTGATAGACAGCCTGTTGCAGGAAAGCGGTCTGGAACGGCATATCGCCTTGAGATTGCCGTTCTTTTCAACGGCGCCGTTGATTGTTGCCCGATCAAACATGTTACTGACGCTGCCGACACGTACCGCAGAGCAATTTGCTACCATATCAGATCTGGAGTGCTTTAAAGCCCCCCTGGAAATTGAAAACTTCCGGTACGTCCAGGTGTGGCACAAGCGCACCGATCTTGATCCCGCGTTGGTATGGCTTCGCAAGCTGATCAAAATGCACGCAGGTTGCCGCGGAACATCAACAGAGCACCCCTGCCCCGAATAAGCTGATCAAGGGCTAGCTGATCAGGCGCCGGCCCGGTTGAGCAACAGGCAGGTCTCGCTGTTCAGCACGCCTGAGATTTCCCGCACTTCCCGCAAGACCCGGTCAAACTCCGAAAGGCTTGCTGTTTCGACCTGGGCCACCAGATCCCACGTTCCATTGGTTGTATGGAGACTGCTGACTTCCCGCAAACGCTTTAGAGCCGCCACCACCGATCTGGTTTGCGGGCCTTCGACCTCAATCAACATAACCGCCCGGATAAGGTCCACTTCTGCCGAGGGATCCGTCTCGATTGTAAAGCGCCGGATAATGCCGGTTCGCGTCAAACGCTCCAGTTTGGCCTGCACCGTTGCCCGCGAAAGACCTAGCAGTCCCGACAGGGTCGTGACCGAAGCACGGCCATCCTTTTTTAAGGCAGCAAGCAGCCGCCGCTCGTTGGTCCCCAGATCCGGCATATCAATTTGCCTCAAATACTTACCATTCTGACAAAACTTATCAGCTTTCTGCTCAATTTTCCAACTATTTGCTCAATTTCAGATGAGGCAAACTGCGCAGATTGGATAAATTGGAGTTATCGTTATGTCTGTTACCTGCAGTCTCGTTGGCGCGCCTGTTCAATCAGGTGCAAGTCAGGCCGGGTGCATGATGGGGCCCGATGCGCTGAGAACCGCCGGCATAGCCGAAGTGCTGAGCGACCTCGGTCACTCGGTTGAAGACCACGGCAATGTTGATTGTCACAAGTCTGACGTGCCGTCTCATTCAAATGCGGCCCTGAAAAACCTCGGCCAGACAGTTGGCTGGGCCACCGCGCTCAACCAAGCAGCATACGATGCCGCCAGCCGGTCGGACGTCCCGATTTTTCTGGGCGGTGACCACAGCCTGTCAATCGGCACTGTGCCCGGTGTCGCCCGGGTTTCCGCAGAACGTGGCCGCGAGCAATTTGTCCTCTGGCTTGATGCCCACCCGGACATTCACACGCTGGAGACGACAACAAGCGGCAACCTGCACGGAACGCCCGTCGGCTATTTTACCGGTCTTGCCGGATTTGAAGGTTTTTACCCGCCACTCGAAAAAATCATCCCGGCCGAGAATGTCTGCATGATGGGAATCCGCTCCGTCGATAGCTCAGAAAACCAAATGCTGTCTTCTCACGGCAGCACCGTGCACGACATGCGCGCGCTCGATGAGCATGGCGTTGCAAAACCGCTGCGCGCGTTCCTGGCCAGGGTGAAAGCTGCCGGCGGCGCACTACATGTCAGCCTTGATGTCGACTTTCTCGAACCAGGCATCGCCCCGGCTGTTGGCACCACTGTCCCCGGCGGTGCAACGTTTCGCGAGGCCCATCTCATCATGGAGATGCTGTGCGACAGCACACTGGTCACATCGCTCGATCTTGTAGAACTCAATCCCTTCCTTGATGAACGCGGCCGCACCGCAAAACTGATGGTCGATCTTTGCGCAAGCCTGATGGGCCGCAAGGTCCTTGATCGCCCCACACGGAGTTTCTGATGAACCAGATGAGCAAAACCGCAACTGATCTTGAGCCCTCAGCCCTGGCAATGGTTCCCTTTGTCAGCGTCGACAACATGATGAACATCGTCAACGCGATTGGCCCGGCCAAAATGATCGCTGAAATCGCCGGCTACATCGAGGCGGACTTTCTGCGCTGGGACAAATTTGACAAGACCCCGCGCGTTGCCGCTCATTCCAAGGAGGGTGTGATCGAACTGATGCCGACCAGCGATGGCGAGACCTACGGTTTCAAGTACGTGAACGGTCATCCCGCCAACATGGCCAGGGGATTTCAGACGGTTACAGCCTTTGGCGTCCTGGCCCGTGTCGACAACGGCTATCCGGTCCTGCTGTCCGAGATGACCATCCTGACAGCACTGCGCACCGCCGCCACGTCTGCCGTTGCCGCCAAACATCTGGCACCCAAGGACGCCAAGACCATGGCGATGATTGGCAACGGCGCCCAATGCGAGTTTCAGGCGCTGGCCTTCAATGAGGTCCTCGGCATCGAGACCGTGCGCCTGTATGACATTGACCCTACTGCCACTGAAAAGGCGGCACGTAATCTGGCCGGCACAGGGCTGAATGTCATCACCTGCAACACATCGCAGGACGCCGTCACCGGCGCAGACATCATCACCACCTGCACGGCAGACAAGCAGTATGCAACCATCCTGACCGACAACATGATCGGCTCAGGCATCCACATCAACGCGATCGGCGGCGACTGTCCGGGCAAAACCGAACTGCACAAGGACATCCTGCTGCGCTCTGACATCTTCGTTGAGTACCCGCCGCAAACCCGCATTGAAGGTGAGATACAACAGCTCCCCGAAGACCATGAGGTAACCGAACTCTGGCGGGTCATTTCCGGCCAGACCGAAGGCCGCACATCAGCCAGTCAGATCACCCTGTTTGACAGCGTCGGCTTTGCCACCGAAGACTTCTCGGCCCTGCGCTACATCCATGACCAGCTCGAACGCACCGGGCACTACGTGGACCTCGATATGATCGCCGACCCCGACGACCCTCGCGATCTGTTCGGCATGGTCCAGCGCGCAAAACCCTAAACCAGGCGAGCGGCCTGGCCGGCCGGCCGGCGACGGCGGTGTCGAAAAACTATGCCGCAGCAGGCCGGTTCTTGTTTGGTCAAGCTGATCTGCTCCATCTGTCAACTGCCAACGGCAGACCCGCCTCAATGGCCAGAGTGCTAACAGGCATGAGCGTCCATCTCCTTGAGCGAGATCAAGGGGTGCAGCAATTTAGCCCGGACTTGTCATGTTTTGCGCCCGGATCTCACGGCCCGCATCTCATGGATTGATCCAGGTCAAACTCAAGTCAACCGGATACCACTAGGATCGCAATCATGCGTGGAGGTGTCTTTATGTTTGATGTTTGCCCGGCTGGCTCCCGCACGGCCGCTTCGCACAATTGGAAAGTGCTCTGGTCATGACTTGTGCCGCCAACTCCGCTTCCGCCAAATCTGCCTCTAACGTGATGCTGGCCAAACATCTGTCTGCTGCGGTACCGCGCTACACCAGCTACCCGACGGCGCCGCATTTTCATGACGGCATCGGTGAACAGCAGTACCGCACCTGGCTTGCCGAACTCCCCGCCGATGAGCCGGTCTCGGTCTACATCCACATCCCGTTCTGTGACCGCCTGTGCTGGTTTTGCGGGTGCCACACCAAGCAGATCAACCGCTACGATCCGATCCCGGTTTATCTAAAGGCACTACACAAGGAAATTTCGCTTCTGGCCGATGCGATCGGCGATACCCCAAGTATCGCCCGCCCCGATCGTATCGGCCCCCCCGATCGTATCGGCCCCCCCGATCGTATCGGCCGCCCTCTTCGCATCGGCCGGCTCCATCTTGGCGGTGGCTCGCCGAGCCTGTTGCGCGAGGGCGACTTGCAGCGCTTGCGTAAAGCGCTTGAAGCCTCATTCCACCTTCAACCCGATGTGGAAATCAGTCTGGAGATCGACCCGTCCGACATGACCGACGATGGTTTTGCCGCCTTCCGCGATTTCGGCATGACCCGCGCCAGCATCGGTGTTCAGGATTTTGACGAACGTGTTCAAAAGGCCATCAACCGGCCCCAGTCATTCGAGCAAACCGCCATTGCTGTCGAAACCCTGAGAAACGAGGGCGTAGAATCGCTGAACATCGACGCGCTTTACGGCTTGCCCTTCCAGACGGTATCAACCGTTGCCCGCAGCATCGAACAGGTCGCCTCTCTGGCACCCGATAGAATAGCCTTGTTCGGCTATGCCCACGTGCCGTGGATCAAGACCCATCAAAAGATGATCCCCGAAGACGCCCTGCCCGGCCAGCGCGAACGATTGCAGCAGGCACAGAAGGCCGAAGACATCCTGCTCGGCTGCGGTTATCAAAAGATCGGCATCGATCACTTTGCCCTGCCCGGCGACAGCTTGGCCATTGCCGCCCAGACTGGCACCCTCAGGCGCAATTTCCAGGGCTATACGGCAGACGACTGCCAAACTTTGTTGGGTCTCGGCGCATCGTCAATCGGGAAATTGCCTGGCGGCTACATCCAGAACCAGACACCGACCGGCATCTACATGAGCCAGATCTCGCACGGCATGCTGCCCGTTGCCCGCGGCTTCGCTTTGACCGGCGATGACCGCCTGTATGGCGATGTCATCGAGCAACTCATGTGCCGCTTCAAATTCAGCCTGTCAAACCTGACCAAGAAACACGGGCCCCGCGCCCAATCTGTGCGCCAGCGTATCGACAGCCTGACCCAGGCCGACGGTGACCACCTGACAGATTTCGACGGCGACACCTTCACCATCCGCCCCACAGCAAGACCCTACACCAGGGTCGTCGCCTCCTGGTTCGACGCCAGACTACAAGACTCCACAACCCGTTACTCCGCTGCGGTTTGACCAATCACAGTTATAGGATGGACGCCCTCCTTACCGCTGGTTTGTCGCAAAACTCACCGGCATGACCCATTGCCGTCACGATTCTCCGAGATAACAAACTCTTCACGAATATTCTGTAAACAGAATGTATTGATGGGTGGTTGGGAATAGATGTGCCGTCAGGTTACCCTGAAAGAGCAGGGTTTGTGGCCATCAACTGTGAGTGGCGTCTGTTAGATCATTTACAATATTACATAATAGTTCAACTCGGGTGACGTTGAATTTGTTTTGCTTGGGTGGCAATCAATGAAAACATTAATGAATTCCGCAGACCTCACAGGCTGGGCAGACAAAGTGTTGGCGGTGCGCAGTCTCAAGTTCAGGTTGGTGACTGGATTCATTCTGGTATCCGTTGCGGTAATTCTGGCCATCGCGGTGGTGGTCACCTGGAAGCTGAACCAAAGCACCAGACTGCAAGGCTATCTGGTTGCCGATCTGGTCAAGGCCAGTGCGTATTCGCGCGCCGCCGGGCATCAAAAGATCCTGCGGCTGGAGCTCGATAATGTGTCAACAGACGTCGCAAAAGAGGTTCAAAAGTTTGCGGCCCATCAGCAAACACAAGCACTGCTTGACCAACGCGATGAAGTCGGGCTGACAAAATTATTGCGCACCGGAGCCAGAACGAACGGTATAAGTTTTGGGCTGGTTTTTGACGCAAACGGCAAGCTTGTCACATCGTCACCCGATGCCAACAGTTACTTCATGCTGGAAAAATACTTCAAGGCCGAGCTGGACGCATTGCCGCCCGTGAACGACATACAGGGCAAAGGCCAGTACTCAACGACAATGCGGCTCGATGAAGCCTTCATGAAAGAATTGGGCCTGGCAGGTAAAGGCATCGATCCATCGGCAGGGCTGGCGTCATTGTCGATTCTTCGTATCCGCGACGAATTTGGCGATCAGGCAGGCTATGCGGTTCTCGGCAAGCTCCTCAACGGTTATGCCGGGCCATTGGCATCATTGAACTCCCATACACAATCCGGATTTGCCGTCTATGTCGATGGCAAGCCGGTATCGAGCGCCGGTTTCGGTGACAATGCGCCGGTTCTGGACAACGCAGCTGTGACACGCATCATCGGCAATGGCGAAACTGAAATGCCACTGAAAACTGCCCCCAATACAAATGGCAGCACAAATGGCGGTACCTATATTGCAGCATGCGAGCCGCTACGCTCGGCGCACGGCCTGAGTGTTGCCATTGTTTGCGCCGCCATTCCCGAAATCGAGGTTGCGACGGCTCAATTGGAAATGACGTCGGTGGCCAACAGGACCAAGGAAATCGTGCAGCTTTGGATCGTAATTGCCGGTGTGATCGCTTGCATGCTTGCTGCCATTATTGGGTTCATTCTGGCCGGACGTACGATCGGGCCATTGGTAAAAATGACGTCAGTCACCAGCGATCTGGCCGGTGGTGACATGAAAATCGAAATTCCGGGCAAACTGCGCTCCGATGAAATCGGCGATATGGCCCGTTCACTGGAACAGATCCGCACAGTAGGGATCGATGCGGCACGAGCCCAGGCAGCATTGGCGGGCGCATCGGCCAACTTCATGCTGGTTGATACGGACAACAACATCGTAGCTTTGAACAGTGCCGCAACTGAAATGTTCCACCTGGTGGAGGACCGCTTGCGTGCCGACTTGCCCGATTTCAGCGCCAACACGCTGGTTGGCGCCAGTATGGACATGTTCGAAGCCGGGATAGAGCTCGATGTCGAGGGCGGCAAGCACCTGATCATCGGCGACCTGATCTTCATGATAACACCAACGGCGATTGAAAATGCTCAGGGCGAAGCGCTCGGCACCTCCATCCAGTGGAACGACATCACCCAGCAGCTGGAAATCGAAGCGGAAGTCTCACGCATGGTTCTTGCAGCCGGCGACGGGGATTTCACCCAGCGCCTCGATGAAACCGGCAAGACCCGGTTCATGCTCAAACTGACACAAGGCATCAATGAGTTCGTGTCCACGGTTGATGGTGTCATGTCTGAAACTGTCAAGATTGTTTCAAGCCTGGCGGGCGGCGATGTAACACAGAGAATGTCCGGCGACTATCGTGGAAGCCTTTTAAAACTCAAGCAGGATGTCAATCGCATGGGCGAGGAGATGCAGACCATTGCCAGCCAGATTGCAACCGCTTCGACATCGGTTGACGGCGCGACCAGCGAAATTGCCACTGGTGTGACGGACCTGTCGGCACGCACCGAGCATCAGGCCTCATCACTTGAAGAAACCACAGCGTCGATGGAAGAACTGTCGGCAACCGTGCGTCAGAATTCTGATAATGCGCAAGAAGCCAATCAGATGGCGATTGAAGCACATGCCTCGGCGGCCGGCGGTGGCGAGATCGTCGGTGAAGCTGTTTTGGCCATGAGCCGGATTGAAGGGGCGTCGAAGGACATCAACGAGATCGTAGGTCTGATCGGTGCCAACGGCGGCATCGGCATACCGCTGGGGGACCGCTGCACGGTGGAAGCCGGACTCTTTGTTACCGCCGGCACCAAGCTCACCATGCTTGATGCCGTCTTGTTCCCAGGCTCTGGTGATCTCCATGATCGTTTGTTCTAAGCGGTGCGTCAGCCTTCTCAGCGCACTTGGCGAGCACCCCAAATGGGCCTCCAGGTGAAGACGACTGAAAAACTCACTGATCTACCTTGGATGGTGGAGATCAATCCCGATGGTAGCTCGACAGTTTTTTCACAAACTCTGGGAAAAAGTACACTAGATGATTTTTTTCAGCACGTTAAAAGAGAGCCTGAGATCAGTCTGTTTCGTGATCAAGATTCGTCTCTTGCACTGGAAGCCTTGTTTGTGAAAATTGATCTGAGCGGCATTATCAGCAATATCATTGTTGAGTTAGACGCTTCTAAAACGGAATTAATGGAGCTAGAGAAAGTGGCGCTAAAACGCAAAGTGATGCCATCTGGTTCCTATAAACTAACACTGGCCACCGAAACGACAGTGACTCTGTTCAATAAAAAAATAAAAAGTATCAGTTATACGCCAACTTCTGTTCGCTTAGATGCAGAGATGATCAAGCAACGTTTTGGAGAGCCAACAGAGATTATTGAAGTGGATGAGGAAATCAGCCACTTTCTTTACCCACAAATGGGGCTAGATATTATTTTGAATCTGAGAAAACGCGGCAAAGAAGTTTTTCAATACTTAAACCCTGCTGACTTTGATCGTCTTAGGGAAAAACTGTATGGTAGCTCCCTGATACAAAAACCGACCAACTAACATACTAATTACACGAGATAAATATGAAAATCGCTGAGAATTCAGTTGCAGTAATTGACTACACACTAAAAGATGACGAAGGCATCGTCATTGATCAATCTTCGGAAGGTAATTTTGCATACCTGCACAATGGCCAAAACATAATCCCAGGTTTAGAAGCGGCACTTTTGGGTAAAGAAGCTGGTGATAGCGTTCAAGCCACAATTGAACCTGCGCAAGCGTATGGCGAAAAAGACTTAGCGCAAATCCAACGTGTTCCTCGTGATATGTTTCCTGCTGAAGCAGAAATTGAAGCAGGCATGCAGTTTCAAGGAGAGTCTCCTGATGGCCAAATGGCAGTCGTGACAGTTTCTGAAATTGATGGTGATATCGTTGTTGTTGACGGAAATCACCCACTGGCTGGCTTAACACTACACTTCGATGTGACTATCGTTGAAGTACGTGAAGCATCGGCGGAAGAACTTGAGCATGGCCACGTTCATGGACCAGGCGGCCACGCTCACTAAGTGTCATTCAAATGACGAAGGATAAACTAGGGCAATAGTCTTGGTTGGCCTTTTTTGAATACGGCACAATCCAGATGGCGCCAGATCTGACCAGAAGATCTGGCGCTTAATCGACCTGTTTTACCCGTAACTTCAGTACCTGGTGACGTCGTCAAACCATGCAGTTCATTCACTAATAAATAGGCATCAGCCCCTAGTGCTGACAAACGATGACTTGCAAGATCACCTCCAATCCTAATCGGCATATCACAAAAGACTAAACCATCGAGATCTCTGTCCATTGTTGGATCAGGCTGGTTATAAACCCGTGCACTTGTATACACAGGCAGATCATAAGCCCTATGTAACTGAACGATAGGTCGGACAATTCTCGAGTCTCTTGGTGAAGCCGTAAAGAAGATCATATCAATCTGCTGTTGAGAGTTTGATTGTCGATCTGTGCCTTTCCGCACGTCTTCCCAAAGCGGATCAGAACTGCCTGCTCGCAGCAATCCTTTCATCACCTGACTGATCGTATTCGACTTTGGAGCAAACGTATCGTAGCCAACAATTCTGCCACCTTCTTGCTCAAAAGCGCTCATAAACGCATTTGCTATCCGTTCACCTACTTCATCAGCTGATGCGAGGACAACGGCACGATATCGACCATCAAGTGCCGCCCTTTTAGCAACCTCAGCCGCTTCATTTTCAGGACTTAACCCAAACTGGAACAATCCTTCAACACCCATCTCACCGTTTGGAAGTGTATTTAACGCAAGGATCGGCACGCCAAGATCACCCTCTAATAAAAGGTTCGACAAAACTGATTTTTGTAGAGGTCCTATAATCAACTCAGCACCATCAGACACAGCATGGCGAGCTATATCTCCCAACGAATGAGATAAGTTGGCAGAGTCATATACTTTGAAATTTATATTCCCTGCATAAGACTCATTCGCTGCATTGCGAAAACCACTTAAGATCGATTGACCAGCACTCGCATAATGTCCCGTTAGAGGTAATAACAAAGCAACATTTCGTGGTGAATTCTCTAACGTTGTTCCTGTGTATTCCTCCCCCATAGAAGATGTCAAAGGAGCGGTGGGGTCACCTTCAATAAAAAACAAAATATCTTCGGTTGCAGGGTGTCCTGGATAGGTATCTTTCCAAACATCCAAATCATTTCGACTGCCAGCTGGTTTTTGTTGATTGCCCTTTTTCACAATCGCCGCTAACGACCACCAGCCTGCATCATCTATTGTCATACCCGGCGGTGGAGAAAAGATATCTTCACGTGGCATCTTTTGTAGCTCATTCCAAATCCACTGATGATTTAAAGCTCTTTCTTCAGGCAGTGTGATCAGAGGATCAACATCAATCCTTTCCATCACTGCATCAGTATTTCTATTGAGACCTAACCATGCATCTGCTCGTGCGGCTCCCAAACGAACTTGTGTGTCCAAACTCATATTGGCTGCATCACGTGGTAATAGACTAAAAGCATCTCTTGCCCGCGCTTCATTGATCGCGATTTGAGCTTCGACGATTTTATAGAGAAGTCGTTGTTCGCGATTAAGCTGATCAGTCTTTAATTTTTTTAACTCAGCACGAGCTGTTTTATTTTTATCACTTCGTGCATAGGCATCTGCTGCTCGAATCCTATAATCTTGAGCTAAACTCGCGGACTCCGTTTCTCCCGCAAGTTTCTGATACATCGCAGCAGCCTTATTATATTCCGCTCTTGAATAGTGACTTTCCGCCTGCAACCCTTGGCTTTGTTCCACTAAGCGATTTCGTTGAGCTTCTCTTTCTTCAACGGTCACATCATGCGTAGGCTGGGAACCACAAGCCGCCAAAAGCGAACTTAAAAGAACCGTTAAAAAAACAGTCGGGAACCGAGAGTGAATAAATTTTTTCATCATCATTTTTTTATCCAAATTTAGGTAAAGCGTAAGCTAAAGCAAGGGGTATTGAGATCAGTGAGAAAGCATTTGCTATCAAGACAATTGCAGCGACTCGTCTCGGTTCTTGATCATAGTGCTCAGCAAACATGAAGTTCATGACGGCAGGAGGTAATGCTCCAAACATAAATAAAACACCTTGCTGCATCTTCGTCATCTCAAGAAATGGCAAAGCGATTAAAACGGTCAGAATGCCTATAACTGGTGCCAAAATTCCCGAGATCACTCCGAGATGCCACTCAGAAAGATCCACGTCGGCTAGCCTGACACCCAGCGCAAATAACATTAGAGGAATACAAATCTGACCGAGCATATCGATCGGCTTCATTACCGTTTCACTGATCTGAATATCCAGAATGCTGACAATGATCGCACAAAAAACAGCGATAACCATAGGAGAAGAGAGTAATTGCAATAAATGTGCTCGACGATCAAGCAAATAACTACCCAAGGAAATATGTAAAAAAGTGCTCACGAGAAAGACGACTATCGCCGCTGGAAATGCCTCTTCACCAAAAGCCATCACCGTTAAAGGCAATCCCATATTTCCAGAGTTTCCAAACATCATTGGCGGACAAAATGTTTTCGGATCAATCTTTAAGAACTTAGACACCGGCCAAGCAAGCACGCCTGAGATCAATGTCACTAAAGCTGCACCTATCGCAAGGTGCAGAAAGAGTCCGGCATTATCTGCTTGGCGAGTTAGCACAGAGAATAATAGCGTCGGAATAAAAACATCCATATTCAGGCGGTTAGGCATGCTCATGTCAGGCATAAAGCGTTTGCCGTAAATCATTCCGATGATGACGATCGCGAAGATCGGGAAGATAATTTCAAATATACGTAGGATCATAGGGCGGCTATTGTCGCGGTTATGTTTGGGCACCACAAGCATTAAGCCGCTGTTTTCGTTATCATATCGCCATGAAAATTCCATTTATTAAAATGCATGGCTTAGGGAATGATTTTGTCGTCATCGATGCGATGAGCGAAGTGTATGATCTCAGTTCGGAAAATATCCGGTTTATAGCTGATCGACACTTCGGCATCGGTTGCGATCAGTTGTTGCTTTTAGAAGCACCAAACACGACTGCTGCTGATGTGAACTATCGAATATTCAATGCTGATGGTGGTGAGGTTGAGCAGTGCGGTAACGGTGCGCGATGTGCAGCCGCCTATCTGCAATCCAGCGGCCGCGTTACAAAAGATGAAATTATCGCTGAGACAGCGAATGGTGTCATCAAGCTTTACTGTCAAGCTGATGGGCAAGTCAGAGTTGATATGGGTGTTCCCAGACTCTCACCAGCGCTTATTCCGATTTCAACCACTCAACAAGCGATCCGTTATCAAGTCGA
>JAVJHY010651777.1:0-17970 GCA_035593235.1 Phascolosoma agassizii | reverse complement strand
TGAAAGGAAAAATAATTAGAAATGTATCTAACATATTCTCTATTGCAGTAGTTTATTAAACAAAAAATTGTTACGATAGTTAATGTAAACTATCGTAACATTTTTTATTTAATAAACATTATGGGGAATTCGGATTTTTCTATATGCCTCTTGTTGCATGTACTGGATTTTTAGGTTTTATTGGAGTTTTAACTATGATGTATTTATTCTTTAAAGGAGTATATCATACAATTAATAGATGGATATTAACAAACTTTGATTTCGCAACATACATATCTTCTTGGACTTGGAATAGTACTTGGCTTGATTATAACTATCAAACATTATTCACTTCATTAGTATTATTTGGATTAATGTTTATTTTTATTTATATGTCATATTTTGCAACTAATGAAAAAACTGGATTTTTAAGAAATATAAAAGCAACATTTACATTTGTATATTACTTTTTTGTATATAAATTTATTATCGCGTATATTTGGTTAAAAGTTTTTTATAGAGTTGTATTTAAAAAACAAAATACTTGGAACAAAGATAATTAATTTTTTATTAAATTATTCTTATTTCATACATTTTATTTAAATAACTATCTTTAAAAAGGCATAATTATTTTATTTATATAGAATGAGACAAAAAGTGAACATTTTAAGACATATTGGAGTTCTTTTATTAACAAATATTATTTTTTTTCTAGGATTATTTATCGGTAATTCTGTTGAAGAAATGCGTGTAGACACATTATATTCACAATTACAAGAACAAGATTTAGATTATCAAAAAATGTTAGTTGAATCTCAATACATTGATTATTTAGTTGATACAAAAACACAAAATAATGTTTCTTGTGATACAATTAAAGGAGCATATTTTACAAGTATCCAAAATCTTGGAGACTCAACAATTAAATTAGAACAATATATTAATAATGCTAATTCAAATGAAGAAGATTATCAAAGAATTAAAGATTATTATTCAAATGTTCAAGTTACTTATTGGTTACTAGCTCAAAAAATTGAAAATTTATGTCAATCAAATTTAAACACAGTTCTTTTCTTTTATGGAGATAAAAAGAAATGTCCAAGTTGTGAAGATCAAGGTGTACACTTAACTTATGTTAAACAAAAATTAAAAGATAATGTTTTAATTTTTAACTTTGATGCTGAGAAAACTGGAGCAATTAAACTAATTAGTCAAAACTATCAAATTCAAGGGAAGGAATTACCTAGTTTAATTATTAATGGTAAATTACTTGGATTCTTAACAAATAAAGAATTATTTGATGTTCTTTGTAAAGATGGATTAGAAAATGAAGTTTGTAATAAAACTGAATAATTTCTAAAAGATTACTTATTTTTTTTATTCTTTAAATTATTTATAGGTGTGAATTATAAATTTGAAAACCTTTTTAAACAATAAAATACTCTTAAAATTATCGAAAAGAGGACTACAATATCCTTAATTTGTTAACCGGCTATATGATCTTATATATTCGTCAAAAAACGCATAGCGTTTTTGTCTTTGATTAAATTAATACTCTTAAGTTTGATGCCGGACAGTCTTTTCGATACTTATTTAAAATACATATTTTAAATTCGTCCAAAACTATTTATTCTTTTTGAAATATAATTCTAATAAAAATAAAATATTTAAAAATGGATTTTTTTACTATGTTTTCAATGATATGGGTGAAATGAAATTATTACTATGTGAATGTTTGACATAAAATTTATTTCAAATCTTCTTTATATGCTACTAAATAATGTCTAAACCACTGCTCAAATTCTGAAAATATTTTTTTAGAATCTAAAGTTCCAAAGTCATCATTAACTCTTTCAGAAATTTTATGAAATTGATCATTTGATTCAATAATTGGTTTTGCTTCTAAAATCTCAGGACATTCATACTTTATAGATAAATCTACTTGTAATTGTTTAACTTTCGCTCTTAACATAATATTGTCCCAAATAGCGTCCCAATTACCTGCCCACTGTTTAACATTACTTCCAATAGCTTTTAATAAATCGGATTCTCCATTCATTAATTCATCAGTAATTTCTAATCTATCTGTCATTGAATCATATTTCATCAAATCTCCAAATCCATTTTCAAGTGAAGGATCTTTTTCCCATTTTTTACGAATTTCAGTAATAGAAGTTACACGCCGCACTCTGTGCAAACCATCTGAAGACTTTACTGGATTTGCAACAATAATTAAATCAGTTGCTTTAAAAGAAGTATTAGGGACACCTAAATCATTCACAAGTCTATCATAAACACCAAAAGGACTATCTCCGTGAATAGTTCCAGCAACAACATTAGCAAGAGCACCAACACGCATAGCTTCATACAATGCAATTGCCTCAGTAGAACGTACTTCTCCAACAATCAAACAAGAATCTCCCAGACGAAGTGTAGAACGAATTCCCATATCTGCACTCATTCCATCCTTAGAAGTAGAAAGAGCAGATGTAACTGCTAAACTTTGAATATTAAATCCTAAATCTGAAAATTGTAATGTTGGAATTTCCAATGTATCTTCAATTGTGATAATTCTATACTTTCTCATAATCTCAATCATCATAGCAGTAAGAACGGAAGACTTTCCAGAACCACGAGTTCCAGCAATTAACATTGTACGAGCTCCATCGATAATGAAAGATAATAGACCAGCAGCTTCCGCAGTAATCATATCATTTTTAACAAACAATGCAAGAGTCCAAGGTTTATCACGATGACGCCTAAAAGAAAATCCAATACCATATGGATTTAAAGGTTTTCCAACAGCGGACACTCTGGCACGTGCGGCAGGAGTTTCAATCTCAGTATCTAGAATTGGATTACTAGCATCAAAAGGTTTTCCAGAAATCATTCTTAATCTTGAAGCCCATCCATCAACTTCATCTTGTTCTGGAATAATATTTGTTTTACAATCTTCATAAATTCCATGAGTAATAAAAATTGGTGTTTTATTAGCTGGACTGTTAATGGAAATATCTTGAACATGTTCATCTTCTAACAAAGTTTCAACTAAACCAAAACCAACTGTATACCTAATTAAAATATTTGATAAATCTGTAATTTCACTTTGTTTTAAAGGTACATTCTTAAATTCTGCAATTTCTTCAATTAAATCTTTTGCAATATTAAAAAAAACTTCACGTAATCTAGTTGGGTCAATAAAATCAGAACTTTCAGGTCGGTGTTCAGAAATTACTTCTTTAGCAAGATTTAATATATTATATTGATCTTCAGATAAAGTAAATTCTAATGGAGTTAAATGATATAAATTATAAGCTTCATTATCCATTGCAAAAATTGTAACTTTACAATCTTCTAAATGATAACTATCTAATTCTCGAGCTTCAATTGGAATTCTTTTTTGAAGTGTTGTATAAATAAAATTAGGTTTAATATTTGTTGCAAAAAATTCTTTATATACTTCTCTTGATCCAACTTGATGTCCAGATAAATTATCTTTTAATTTTTTAATAATTGAGATTTCTTCAATTTTTTCTAAGATATATTTTAATGCAGTTTCATATTTTGAATCAACTTCAGCACACTTATCTTGATTATAATTTGTATCAAATTTATAATCTCTAAATCTACGTTTTAATTTAACATAACATCCAACTGGATCACTAGTTAAATCTTTAATAATTGTATTTTGTAAAAATGAATATCGAGAAAAAAATAACTTAACACATTCATCATCTTTATTTAATAATTGACCTGCAGTAAATAATTCTTTTTGTTTAGAAAGTAAAGTAAATACAACTCCAATTTCTTTTAACCTTTCAATTTGTGCAAAATCATATTCATAATTTTTATTATGAATTAAAATAACTTTAGTAATTGAAGGAGTTTGGATAATTCTTTTAATTACATCTCGCATAACAATTCCATCATCTTCGATAGAAGGAAATATTTCTTTCCCAACATAATTAATTTTTAAAATAGATTCGACACCGTGTTTTACAATTTCGAAATCTTTATCCTTTGAAAACATAGTAATTTATCACAATAAGAACTTATATACTATTGTGTTCTCCATAAGTAATTAATTATATATTTTTAACATATTACACAATTTATTTATGTTTATTTTCTATGATTTATTTTTATTTACTTTAAAATGGTTAAGCTCAGTTTCCTACAATTTCCTAGTCTTAACCGCTTTTTCCAACGACTTTGGCAAACATTTATAAATGGTTTCCGCCCTAAATACTTACTCAATAAGATAATTATTGGGCTTGACAACTTACAACAGCCTTGGTGTTTGGTAAAACTACATCAGGGTTTTTAATTACAAATTAATTATTTCTATTTCAAAAAATAAACTTATAATAATCTCATTATTTTAAATTATAAACTAAAAATTAATCTTTGTTATTTTCACTTTTTTATATTGTTTATTTTATTTTAATTAATTTTTTATATTTGAATATTTTTATTTTAAATTACTAATAATAAAATCATTTTAATTATATCTATCAACTCTATTTTCATACTTTTTAAAAAGTAATTAATATTTAATAATTAAAGAAAATCTTTATATATATATTTCAACTAATTTATATTATGAAAAACGTAGTAATAGGAATTGTTGGAAATGATAATGATGTATCTGAAATGTTATTTAAAGGTTTTAAAAAATTTTATCCAGATAAAATAGAATTATTAATTAAAGAAAATGCGACTTCAAATGCGAAAAAAATAATTAAAAATTTAGAACAATTTGGAATTGAAATTAATACATCTAAAGTTTCAAAGGAAGCGCACCTTGAGGAGATTTTTTTATCGATAAAAGAAATATCAGAAAATTACTCAAATCATAAATTAGTAATTAATGTTGAAACAGATTATGAAACTTCATGTCTTGCACTATCATCTGCCTTTGTAAATGGTATCCAAGCAATTGGGATATTAAATGATAAAATAATAGCTTATCCAATTATGAAATTTTCTTATTATAATGCAATTAATGAAAAAAAATTAGAATTATTAAAAATTATAAATAAAAAACAAACAATAAACTCAATGGAACAATTATCCAAACTTGCAAAAATGTCACTTCCTCTAATTGCATATCATCTAAAAGGTAATAAAGATTCCCAAGGATTAATTGAAATGAATTTAGTTGAAACAGATAGAGTTGATGGTAAACTTCAAATTTCATTAACTGATTTAGGAAAATTAATTGTATCTGGTAGCTTAACTTGTAAAAGAAAGCCAAAATCAAAATAATTTAATATTAATTAAATTAAAATAATTTTATAGTTTTTTAAAAATTCAGTTTTTTTATCACATATATGTATTCTCAGTTAAGTTCTACAAAACCTTTATATAATAATTAAAATATATTAATTCTATCCAAAAGAAAACTTTGGCTAATAGGTTTTTCCTGTTTTGTGACATAGTCATATTGGTTCATTATTGTAACCTTTCCGAAAAACAGGTATATAGCAAAGTTTCAAAAATTTAATAGACTATAACATATAGGTATAGAAATATATCATAATGTTAATTAAATGTTTATTTACAAATACATTTTTGAAATTAATTAAAATATTTCCTAAAAAAAAATATTTTATTAAAATACAATAGAAAATTATCATAATAATTATACTATTATATTAATTAATTTAATACAAACCAATTTTAAATTAATTTCACTATAATTTTATTACCATTATTTAATATTTTTCTAAATAACTTAATATTACTAATAATAATATTAATTAAACTTGACAACAAACTTAATTTAAAATGGCGGCAAAAAAAGAAAAAGAACAAAAAGAATTAACTGTATCTGATCTGCCAGGAGTTGGACCATCAACTGCTGAAAAATTAGCTGCAGCAGGAATTGACACATTATTAGCAGTTGCAGTGGCATCATTAGGAAATTTAGTATCTGAATCAGGAGTATCTGAATCAGTTGCAAGAAAAATGATTCAAGCAGCTAGAGACATGATGGACATGGGTTTTGAAACAGCTGATGTAATTATGGAAAAAAGACAAAATGTTGCAAAAATTAAAACTGGTTCAGAAGCATTCGATGAAGTTATGGGTGGTGGATTTGAAACAAATGCAATCACAGAATGTTATGGAGAATTTGGTTCAGGAAAAACTCAAGTAGGACACCAATTAGCTGTTAATGTTCAAAGACCAGCTGAGCAAGGTGGGCAAGAAAGTAAAGTAATTTATATTGATACAGAAAATACTTTCAGACCTGAAAGAATTTTACAAATGGCAAAAAAAGCAGGTTTAGATGCTGATTTAGCTTTAAAAAATATTAAAGTTGCAAGAGCATATAATTCAGACCACCAAATGTTACTAGCTGAAAAAGCAGAAGAACTTCTAAAGACTGGAGAATATAAATTATTAATTGTAGATTCTCTTACAGCTCATTTCAGAGCAGAATTTATTGGTAGAGGAACATTATCCGAAAGACAACAAAAATTAAACAAGCACATGAATAAACTTCAAACAATTGCTGATATGTACAATTGTTGTGTGATGGTTACAAATCAAGTAATGTCAAAACCTAATGTGATGTTTGGAGATCCTACTCAAGCAATTGGAGGACACGTAGTTGGTCACGCTTCAACATTTAGAATTTATTTACGAAAAGGAAAAAAAGGAAGTAGAGTAGCAAAATTAGTGGACTCACCAAATTTACCGGAAAATGAATGTATGATGTTTGTAACTGAGGGTGGACTTTCAGACAAAGATGAGTAAATAACACTCACAAAAAACCAAAATAAAACCAAAACAATTAACATAAAAACCAATATTTAGTATAAATATTTCACATAATATTTATCACTATAAAAACATTAAAACCTTTTAATAAAAACCAATCTTAAATTAGATATATAAAAATGACAATTAAAAAAAATCAAGATAAATTAGCACAAGCTATTGAAACTTTTATAGATGATGAACATACAATTAACCAGCTAAAAGATACATTAGGGGAATTAAGTTTTGAAGTTGAATTCAAAAAAATCGACCTATTTAATAATATATTAAATGAACTTAACCATTCATTAAATGAATTATCAAGAAAAGAATTAAAACAAAGAGTATTATTGGTTAAAAGTTTTGACTACCAAATTTAAATTTTAATTAATAACTACAATATTAACTATGGATGTTTAGAATTTAACTCAACTTGTAAATTCTAAAATGATTCTTATTTTTCCAAATACTTTTTCTAAATCAACAATAATTTTATTTATCAGTTAATTGAGATATTTTTGTCATAAATAAAATTAAACTTCCATATCCAATAAATAATCCAATAAATACTAAATAACTAATTTCTACATTTAAAAATTCTAAAGTTCCAAAATATATTGTTAAAAATAATAAACTTAAAGTGTAATAAATTTCCATAACAAATAATGACGCAATTGAGATTTCTAAAATATTTTCATTTGATTTAATATATTTATAATAATATTTTTCATAAGGTAATAATAAAACAGGTTCTAAAATTCTATTTAAAGAATCAAAAAATACAATTAAAATTTGGCTAGGAAAAAGACTCCTCATAAAAAAAATTGATGCCGATATTTTTGTCATTTTATCTAACAACTTTTTAGGTGAATTTTTATCAATCCTCTTACCAACAAAATAACTAACAACAATTGAAATCACTGCAGATAGAGAAACTAAAAATCCTAAATTTAAAGTACTTTGAACTACAACAAATAAAAATAATGGCCAAATAATCCATAATAAAGAATCAACACTCCATCTCGCACCTTCAGCAATATGAAAATTCTTAGGAATCACATTAAAAACATATTTCACAATATCTTTTGGTGATTTAGTAGTATGAAAATATTGGTCTTTAGTTAATAACAATGGAATCATAGCTAAAATCATAAATCCTATGGCCACATTAAAAAACATTTCAAACCCAAAAAAATAAGTAATAAATCCTCCAATTAAAGGTGAAATTAATGTTGCCAAAATTAAAACAATTCTAATTGAAGCTAAACCTGATCCATCATGTCCTTTTTGATTTAAAATATTTTTAGCAATAAAAATTTGTTCAGAACTTAACATTGTGGATTTTGGAATAACTCTACATGCTAATAAGAACAAAATTAACCAAATATCTGAATAAAAATTTTCACTTAAAAATCTCATACCAAAAGTGAAAATAATCATACCTGGTAAATGGATTAAAATTGAATGTTTAATTCCAATTTTTTCAATAATTTTTCCTGAAAATGGAATTGAAACTAAAAAAATAAATTCATTAATTAAAAAAAACAACATAACTTCAAATAATGAATAATTTAATTCAGAATATAAAAAAATTGGAATAAATAAAGAAACTAAAGCAAAAGAAATATTTCTCATAACTTTATATACATAATACTCAACTATTTCGGGATTCCATTTATGTTTTAAAAATAGTGAATGTGTGTTCTTATGAAAGTCTCTGTAGTGTAACATAAACTTAAGGTACTTTTTTTATTTTATAAAAGTTAGTTGTATATTAAAATAAAATAAGTTTAAAAATATGAAAATTAATAATTTTCAAAATAATTAATTAATAATCTAACTCCTCTACCAGTAGCATTAATTGGAATATAGTTATCTTCTTTATCTGAAAATGCAGCTCCAGCAATATCCATATGAACCCAACTAACTCCTTTATCAATAAATTTTTCTAAAAATGCTGCTGCAGAAATACAACCTCCCATCTTACCACCTAAATTTGAAAAATCTGCAACATTTGATTTTAATAATTTTCTATGTTCATCATAAATTGGTAATCTCCAACCTCTCTCATTAACTTGTTCTCCACAAGAATAAATTTCATTTTCAAATTTTTCATCATTACCTAAAATTGCAATTAAACTAGGGCCCAATGCTACAAGACAAGCACCAGTTAAAGTTGCCAAATCAATAATTTTAGTTGGCTTAAAATGTTTTTGAACATAACTTAAACCATCTGCTAAAACCAATCTTCCCTCAGCATCAGTATTTTTAATTTCAACACTTTGACCAGAATAGGAAACAAATACATCTCCAGGAATATATGCACTTCCAGAAATAGCATTCTCAGCACAACTCATAACTAATATTAAATTTTTCCTAAGACCTAATTCAACAGCTGACTTAAATGCTCCAAACGCAGTCGCAGCCCCACCCATATCTAATCGCATTTCTTCAATTGCACCACTCGGTTTTAAATTTAAACCGCCAGTATCAAAAGTAATTCCTTTACCAACTAAGGCAATTTTATCTTTTGATTTTTTATCTCCATTATATTCAACAATAATTAACCTTGGAGGATTAATTGAACCTTTTCCAACAGCATTTAATAATCCTAACTTTTCAGAAATAATTTTTTTTTCATCTAAAATTTTAATTTTTAATTTATTTTTTTTAGAGAATTTTTTAGCAATACTCTCTAATTTTTTAGGAGTCATATCACACGCATTTTCATTAACCATATCTCTAACAATTTTTGTATTAGAATTAATTAATAAAGTTTTTTTAACTAAATTAGAATACTTTTCATCAATCATTAAATTAAAATTAATTTTATATTCATCTTTCTTAGAAAGATATTTATCAAATTTATAACTTGTTAAATCTAAACCTTCAATAATTGATTTAACAACCCACTCCTCATCTTTAGGAATAATAATACTAATTTTTGTTTCTTTTTTATCTTTTAAAAATTTATAAGCTTTTGAATATGCAATTCTTAATTCTTCTTTAGTATAATTTTCATTTAAATTAAAACTCAAAACTCTATAATTTCTCCCATTAGAATCAGTTTTTTTAAAAAATAAAAATTCTGATTCATTACTTTCATATTTATATCCTTTAATTCCATTATGTAAATCTATTTGACATTGTCTCTTTAAAGTAATTCCCAAAAAATCATATTTGTTCCCAATCTTTGTTGTTGGTATAATACAACAATCTTCAGATTTATTATTTATTCTTATTTCCATATCTCTCTCTCATTTTTAGTTTTTATAAATATTTTTAATTCAAATAATTTAACTATATATTATTTTATTCAAAATAAAAATCATCATCTGAACCCTCATCACTAAATTCATTTGAATCTCCAACATGATACTTCATTTCATAAAACCTAAATGCGACAAGTCCACCAAATCCTACACTTAACACAATTAAAATCCAAACCCACCAAGCAAGACCTTCCTCAACTTTAACACTTAAATCAACTTTTATCGGAATTCTCTTTTTATATCCAGTTGTTGAAGAAATAATTAAATCTCCTGTTGAAGCATTTCCTAAAGCTTCAAGTAAAACTGGATTCATAATTTTAAAAAATAAATCTCTATCATCATCAATTGCAAGTAACTTTGAACTCTCAGCAGGAACAATTAAACCTTTATAATTTCCAGTAATTTCAAAAGTTAAAGTTTGTCTAGCTGAACTTGTATCATTAATATGTACTGCAAAATCATCTAAACTACTAATTGTAATAAAATTTTCAGTTAAAAAAGTTGTCTCAGCAACATCCACTGTAATATTTCCTAAAGTTGTAAATTCAATACTATCATAAGTACAAACTAATTCTAAATTAAAATTTCCTTGTTTTAATAAAAAATTATTTAGTTGAATTTCATTATCATCTGAACTTAATTTTATTGTTTCTTCTCCACTATCAAATGGGTTATTATACTTACAACTAATATCAAAATTTGGAACATTTTTCATAAATCTTAAATTAACATTAGGTACTTCTTCAGTAATTGAATAATTTCCAGATATAATTGAAATTGGTGTTGGCCCAACTAAGTTTACTGGGATCTCAATTAAAGTTAATTTTACATTTTTTCCATCAACTCCTGTAATTGTTAATTTTCCAGACAACTGAGAATAAAAATCTGAATCAACTTTAATATCAATAGATATTTTTTCCTTCCCATTTAAATCACCTAAACTTTCAGTATAAGAAACATAATCAATTAATTCTGAACTTAATTGAATCTTAACATCCTTTAAATTATGGATTGTTGGATTTTCAATCTCTATTCTAGTTGTTTGTTCAATTTCATTAATTTCATTAATTTTTAAATACGGTTTAATTTGTTTTTTAATTGCCATATATGCTAAGGTATTTTTTTCAATATCTCCCCACCCTGTATCAGGTTCATTAAAATAAATCCATTTCTCACCATCATCCACATACTCACTCCCTGAACTTACTTTTTGTAAACCTAAAACACTCCAAGCAGTTTTTTTAATATCATTATAAATCGAACTACTTCCCCAACTCCCATCATTATTTTGAGCAAATTTTAAAGTATCAGTTAAATCATTATTCCCCTTGTAATATAGATACTTACCTGTATCCTCATACTCATTTGAGGTATCTAAACTTTCTGTATCATCATCTTTAGTAATAATTAAAGAATCAATATATGTTGACAATAATCCTGAATCCTCAATTCCTCCTCCATATCCAATTAAAGTATCAATTGTTGCTGCAAAATCACATTTATTAGAACTTCCAATACAACTAAAATCATCAACATTTGTTGTGAATCCTGTTGAATCATCATATTCAATAGTTTCTTTCAAACTTCCAGAATACGTATAATCTTTTAAAGAAATTTTTTCAACGGTTTGATTACATCTAAAAATTAAACTATCACTCGCATATTTTGTAATAGTTTCAGCATCTTTATCAAATTCATAATTGACTTCGTCCTCATCATCAATTTTTAATGAACAAATAATCTCCTCTCCTGAAACAAAAGAATTGTCCAATTCAATAGTGAATTTTGTCGGATTATTTTCATTTGAAATTTTAAATTTATTTAAATAATTTTTCCCATCTTCAATTAATCTTGAAGAAGTTGAATATCCAGCTATAACTAAATTTCTCAAAATTCTTGAAGTATCAATAATACTACAACCATCTTTTGGCCAACATTTATTATTATTATTTCTATCAACTTTTAATTTATCATAAGCATAAATACTTTGTTCACCCTTAACAGATTCAACATCATTTAGCACAATTAAAAAATGACTCAAATCAATTGGATTTAAAACTTCTGGATCAAGACCTAAAATGTGATTAATTAATTTTGATTGTTTTTGTTTTTGAAATTTTCTCTTAATAATTTTTTCTTTATTATCAACAGAATAAAAAATTTCCAAATCAAATTCTTCTGAAGAAATTTCACTCATTTCGTAATTTGAATAAAAACAATTTTTCTTTTTTTTATTTTCATACGGAACTAATTCAATGTCTTTTCCAGAATCTGGGATTAAAACAAACATCATTTTATCAGTTGGTTTATCTGAACAAAATTCAAAACTTAAAAGTTCATTTTCTAAATAATTAATTTTTTCATAAACATTATTTTCTTCTCCAAAATAACTCGGTGATACTACCTTAAGGGCATCTACAGAAAATCCTAAATTTAAGAACATAATAAAAACTATAATAATTGTCCAAAATCTCGGTTTTCCGAAAATATTCATAAGAAATTTTACGAAAATAGGGTTTAATATTATTTATAGTCACTATCTAATTAGGTATCAATTTAATTATTTTTTAAACAAAAATTAGTTTCCATAAATTAATTTTTTTAATAAATTTTTTATACTTAAAAATAATGATTTTTAGATTATTTTTCACAAACATTTATCTACATTTTTTTAAACAATAATCTAACAGATTAATAATAAAAATAAATATTTTATATCGATAAAAATTGAAAAAACTAAGTTTATTTTTATTATTAAAATAATATTTTTCCATTCAAATTTACGATTTATTTACCAAACTTAAAAATTAACAAAAAGTATATAAAAAAACAATTCCTATTTATTTTATATGAAAAAAAAACTACATACAAAAGTAGCTTCAACAACTGAAAAATTTGTTGAATTTTATAAAAAAAATTATAAAAAATTACTAATTTTACCAGCTTTAATGTTTTTAATTTCAATTGGATTTATTGTAAATACTACTGTTAAAGAAGGAGTTCCAATCTATAGAGATGTATCATTAAAAGGAGGGTTATCAGCAATTATTAATGTAGATACGCCAATTAGTTCTGAAGAATTAAAAATTCATTTAGAAGATATAAACTCAGAAAATTCATTTTCTGTTTCTGAATTATTTGAAGATGGTCAAAAAATAGGTTTTATTATTGATACAGATTTAAAAGAAGAAACTCTAAAAACAAATATTGAAACAAAATTTGATACATCTTTTGAATTTGGAGATAATTACAATTCTAATTTCATCTCACCAACACTTTCATCAGCTTTTTTTAAACAAGCAATGTATATTTTGTTAATTTCATTTGTATTAATGTCAATTGTAATTTTTTTATACTTTAGACAATTAGTTCCATCTGGTGCTGTTGTTCTTTCTGCCGTTTTTGATATTATTGTAACGGTGGGAATTTTAGATGCATTACAATTTAAAGTATCAATCGCTGGGATTGGGGCTTTAATTATGATTATTGGGTATTCAATTGACACTGATGTTTTATTAACAAATAGAACCTATAAAGAAAAAGGAAATAATTATTTTGAAAAAACTGGATATGCTTTTAAGACTGGAACACTGATGTCTTTTACAACTTTAGTAACTGGAGTTGCAGCAATGATATTAACAAACTCATCAGTGATTTTTGAAATTGCATTAATTTTAGTTGTTGGTTTATTGGTTGATTTTATTTCAACATGGTTTCAAAATGCAGGATTTTTATTATGGTGGTTAACTGGAAAAGATTCCAAAAATAATAAATAATCACTTTTTTTTTTCTAATTTTAACACTAAAATATCTTAATATATATTTATATTTGTATATTTGTCACTATCTTAAAAACTACAAATATAAATATGTTTATTTTCATAAATAAATATGAAAAAGATTGTATTTGAAAAATTAGTAGTATTAAACACAATATTTAATTTGTTTTTAATCTCAAGTGTATTAGTTGGAGGGTTTGTTTGGGCAGACAGTAATGGAGTTTGGCACAGAGCTGAAGATGTATTAGCTGGAACTTTTGGAGGAGATGAAGGTAGAGGTAATTACACATTTCCAGACGAACTTAATATAAATGGAAATTTAAAAATTGATGGTAAAATTAACTGTGTAAATTGTATTTCTCAAACAAATATTAAACAAGGTGAAGTAACTTCTGAAGGTATTAAAGATTTAGGTATTAACTCAAATGATCTTGCTGAAGGTTCTGTAACTTCTGAAAAATTAGATTTACAAAATGGTATTGAAGTAAAATCTGGGAATGTTGATATTAATGGGAAAACAACATCAGATGAATTTTGTTTAGGAACTGAATGTCATTCAAGTTGGGAAGGTTTATGTAGCACCTGGATTACTCAAAACGCAATAAATTAATAAAATGAAATTTAATAATTTAAAATTAATTCCATTATTTTTTGTATTATTTACTCTAATTAATATTGGATACTCTGCAGTATTCATTTCCGGAATTGATTACACAGAATCTTTAGATATAAATTCTAACACATTTAATTTTAATGTAACTTTAGCAAATTCTGAATCAAAAGTATTTAGTAATCTTATTTTAAAATATTCATTTGTAAATTTAGGAAATTTAGGTTTAGTACATGAAGGTTCAGAGAAATACTCATTTGATAATAATGAAGTTAAAATGATTTCAAAACAAATTGAATTAGAAAATATTCCTTCTGGTGAATATTCCTTTAATTTAATTTTAACTGAAGCAACTGGTGCGCCTATTGCTGGGATGAAATATGATATTGATTTAATTAATAATAATGATATATTAAATTTACCACAATTAAGTTTTGTAAAAACACCACACATGTTAGCTTTAAATGAAATAGGTGAAATTGTTCAACAATCTTATGGTAGTTTAGGAAATAATATTCCAAAATCTGCGGATAAATTTGTGGAATTCACTTTAGAAAATCCTAAAGATTTAGAATTAAATACTAAAATTGAGTTATTTCATTCATATTCTATTGAAGATAAATTAATTGATTTTACTCAAGACTTAATTGTTTCTAAATCTCAAGATACATATAAATTAGACTTAGATTATACAATCCCTGGAACATATATTGTAAAAACTACTTTTTATTCACAAAAAAATAAATTATTTTCAAAGGAATTAAGAATGGTAATTGCTGGTGAAAGTGCAAGTATTGTATCAGTTGTAAATTCAAAAGATACATATAATCAAAATGAAAATTTAGAAATTTCTGGAACTTTAGTTGGTCCAGCTGATGGGGCATCTACTTTAAATAATCTAGATTTAAAATTACAAGTTTCACAAAATAATAAAATCATTTTACAAGATTCTCAAAAAATAAATAATCTGGCATTTGAACCAATTGATTTTGATTTCACAAAATTAACAAATTCAGATTTAACAAAATATAAAGTTAAAATTACTTTAACAAATTCAGATAATAATATTTTAGATGAAATTGAATTAGATTATGAAAAATTAGAATCTGAATTTTTATATAAAGAAGGAACAATTTATAAATCTGATTTTCAAGGATGTTTTAATAATGATGTTTGTGAAGATTTTGAAAAAACTTTAGGGAACTGTTATGATTGTAATGCAGCTAAACAAGATTCAATTAAACAAGAAAAACAAAGATATGAAAATTCAATTAAAAATGATAACAATAATAACAATAATGTAAATTCAACTGATTTTGATAGTTCTCAACACAGAAGTTTTATTTTCATTTTATCAACTATATTAGTAACTTTATTACTTGTATTAGCAATTAGTTTTTTTGTATTAAGAGGTATTAAAAAAAAATGATTAAATCAAATAAAAACAATTTATTAAAAAGTTTAATTACAATTATTACATTTTTATTTGTAATTAGTTTTGTAAATGCTGATAATTGGGTTTGTTATGATAGTACTGGAACAGTCACAGCAGAACAACTAAAAGCAAAGATGAGTTATCAAAAAAATAGTCCATTACAAATAATTAAAACTAGTGGTTCTTCATCTGTAAGTTATACACAAAGTTCTTTTTTCACAACTTGTAGTGATTTATCAACTGTAACATATTGTCCGGAAAATCAATATTTTTTAAAAACAAGTATTAATGATGCTCAACAATGTGATTCATTTGATGGTGCTCATCATCAATATGTAACAAATTACCAACCAGGTTGTAAATCAAATGATTGGAACTGTAGAGCTCCGCCTTTAATTGATGGAGTAGATTGTGGATTGGGTGGAGGTCCAAGTTGTAATAAATTTTCAGCAATCTCTGGTAGTGGAACACCATCATACTCATTTGTTTGTGGAAAAAATAATGATCAATGGAAAACTATGACACCTTCATCAGAATGGGAATGTCCTGAATGTCAAGAATTAGCCGAAAGGCAAAGTGGAGTTGAACCTGAAATGGGAGATATTAAATCTTTTAGAGATTTATCATTTGGAGATCAATTTAAATTTTCAGGAACAAATATTGATTTATCTTTTATGGTATATATTTTAGCATGTATTAATAGAGTACCAATGGTAAATTTACAAGTTGATTTAATTGATAAATTAACTGGACAACCTGTAAACACTGAATTTGGAATTTATGCTAAACACGAAACTTTAGATTATAATGAAGATAACTTGGGAATGTTAAAAGATTTTTTAATTCCAGATCAAGATGAGTTTAAGAAAACTTATACTATAGAAGGAACATTAAGTGCATATCGTGCATGGGCTTGGCGTTCAAGACTTGCAAGTGCGATGGAAAAAATTACAGATAAATTAAGTTTATCAGTCCCAGGTTATCCTTCAAATAAAGACGATTTAAAACAAGGTAATTTATATTATTCGCCAGATTTTTTAACAGCAAAATCTTCTCTAGGTGGAGCAGTAATTTCAGATTCAACAAAAACATTTTTATCACAAAAAGGTTCAATTAATGTTTTAAAAAATATTGGATATATTAGTGGAAACTCAATGTGTACAATTCAAGATTTAGAAAATTATGTAAATTTAAATGGATTAACAACTACACTATTAGATGAAATTGATGAAGTAATTCCATTAGTGCCTGACGCAACTTATACAACAGCAAAAGTTTCTTCTGGAACTGATGAAGATTTATCATATACTCAAAATAATGTTAGAATTTCAAAATCTGACTTTATTAAATATTATAAAAATGTTAACAAATGGCATGATAAATTTAAAAAACGTTCAAAGTCTAAACAATTAAAAGAATTATATGATATGGGAGTTATAACTGAGGAACAATTAAAAAATTCTGGAAGAAATATTGTATCTGGATGGTATGATTATTCTCCGGATATAGGTTGTAATAATTTTGACTACACAATTCGTGATATTACAATAGTTGATTATGATAAAGAAACTAAAACTGAATTTGCTGGATGGGATACTTATACTGTTCAAGAACAATATGAAGTTGAAGAACTTGTAAATATTTCACAAAATATAAGTGTACAATATAATACAACTTATTTTAACACAACAACAAACACAACTCAAATTATGTACTATAATGTAACTGAGACAATTATTGTTCAACAATTACAAAATGTTACATATACTCACGATGTTGAATACCAAAACGCTTTAACTGAAAAAGTAATGTATCTTGATTTAGATATTGAAGCAGTTTGGGAAAATAATATTGTTGCTAATTTAGAATTAGAATATGAAAAAGATATTGATGCTTCATACTCATGGGATTTTGCATCACTAGAAGATTTAGATTCTGAGATTTTAGCAACTTGTATGTATAATTGGGATGCTTGTATGTTAAAAGAAGTTAAAGATGGAAAAAATACTTACAAAGAAGTTGTTGATTGTGGTATGGGACCTCCAAGTGATTTAGCAGAACCCACAATGAAAGATGGGGCTAGAGGAAAGAAAACAATTTCTCAAGATGTAACTGTTTATCGTAGTTGTG
>JAVJHY010650732.1:3472-14834 GCA_035593235.1 Phascolosoma agassizii | reverse complement strand
ATGGTCGAAGCGAAGGAAGGCGTCGAACTCTCAGGACAGCGAAAGACCCTCGCGCGCATCAGCTACCAGAAATTCTACGGGCGATATCTGCGCCTCTGTGGGATGACGGGTACCGCGCACGAAGTCCGCCACGAACTCCGAGACTTCTACGATCTCGAAACCATCACGATCCCGCCCCGCAAACCGGTCCAGCGCTACTGCGAAGAAAGCCGCGTCTTCACGCACGTCGAGCAGAAGTTTTCAGACGCCACATCTCGAACGCGCACCCAAAGTGAACTCGGCCGACCGGTTCTGATCGGCACGAATACCGTAGCTGAGTCACTCGAAATCTCGGAGCACCTTCATGCAGCCGGCATTGCTCACGAAGTACTCAATGCCGGCAACGATCATGAGGAAGCGAAGATCATCAGCCATGCCGGCGAGGCCGGGCGAGTCACGGTGGCGACGAACATGGCCGGGCGCGGAACGGACATAAAACTCGGAGACGGCGTTCGCGAGGTCGGCGGCCTGCACGTCATTTCGATTGTGCGCGCCGAAGCAGGACGCATCGATCGTCAACTCTTCGGCCGCTGCGGGCGACAGGGAGACCCGGGCAGCTACGTCTGTTTCGATGCACTCGAGGATCCGGCTCTCGGAGACCGGACGTCGCCCTGGTTGAAGGGGCTCTTGGACTTCGCGCTCGTGCGATTCCCCTCGCTCGGGCAGCGCCTCGCTCGAATCCTGGTCGACCGCACACAGATGCGACTCGAAAAACGAAGTGAAGTCGCGAGACGTCAGATGCTTGCGCACGAGGATTCTCTCGAGCAATCGCTCGCATTCACCGGCGAATCCGAGTAGGCGAGGCGGCGGGCGAAGGACCGTTAGTTTCCCGCGACTGGCCCCGAGCCTTTGATGGCGTCGAAACGCGTGACTCGATTGCGCCCGTTTTCCTTCGACGCGTACAAGGCCTGATCCGCCTCTTCGATCAATGCGTCGGGCGTCAGCGCCCCGAATTCCGTGGAAGAGACGCCAAAGCTCGCACTGATCGGGACGGCGGCAAAGCCATCGGCAGCGACTTCCGAGCGCATCCGTTCAGCGAACTGAACCGCGCCTTCGCAGTCGCGATCGCGCACGACGATGCAGAATTCCTCACCTCCGTAGCGACAGACGATATCGGCGTCGCGCGTTCGGCTCTTCAGCAGGTTGGACACCTGGCAAATCACGTCGTCCCCCATCGCGTGGCCATAGTCGTCATTCACACGTTTGAAGTGGTCGATGTCCACCATCAGACAGGACAAGCGCATTCCCGACTGACGCGAAGCCTCGAACTGGGCCTCGAACCATTCCATAAAGTTTCGACGATTCGCGAGCCCCGTCAGCGGATCGGTCTCGGCCAGGATCTTCAGTTCCTCATTCTGGAACCGAACCTCTTCCTGAGACTTTTCGAGTTCCCCCAGAGCACGTTCTAGAGCCAGCCGATTCCTCTCCAGTTCCGTTACGTCCTTGAACGTCACGATCGCACCCTTCGCCCTCTGCCAGGGGTCGAGAATCGGGGACGCTGCGACCTGAAAGATGAGATTCCCTTCGGCGGAATCCCGATCCTCCCGCTCGAGCCAAACGTCCTTGATCGCTTCGGCCTGCGCGATCGAGCGATTCCAAGGGTGCTCGGCCGCAGCGACATTGCCCTGCCCCGACTTCCAAGAAAGGCTAGACGCGCGCAATCCGAGCAGTGCACTCTCGCTTTCGCCCACGCTTTCGCAAAACGTCTCGTTCGCAAGAACGATTCGTTCATCCGGATCGAGGAGCACAACACCGTCCGACATCGCATCCAGCGCGGTCCTCACCCTGGCAGGCACCACTTGGGCTGGATCGAGATGGCGAAACACGCGGCGAAGTAGAAAAAGATTGCCGAGCGTCCCGCCAACTAACATCATCACAATGAGCCGTGTAGACGGCCGATCCCAAAGACTCGCGAGAATCGTCGATGCGGCCGGCGACCGAAAACGAACCTCGAGCTCTGCCCAAACAGAACCGTTGTTGTAGATCGGTAAACGAACATGCGTCTGCGTGGATACATC
This sequence comes from Phascolosoma agassizii, assembly GCA_035593235.1. Taxonomy (NCBI): domain Eukaryota; kingdom Metazoa; phylum Annelida; class Sipuncula; order Phascolosomatiformes; family Phascolosomatidae; genus Phascolosoma; species Phascolosoma agassizii. The sequence continues at coordinate 12,777 of JAVJHY010650732.1, read as the reverse complement.
GGTATCCGCGCCATTCCAGTAGTCGCTGTGCCCACGTGTCGCGGCGAGAATGCGCCCTCCCATCTCTCGCAAGGCGATCGATTGGATGTCCTCATCTCGACGGGCAGAGACTTCGAAGACGGTTCGCAATTGCGTCATGTCTTCGAGCGCCGTCGCCACGGTTGCCTGGGTCACGAGCCCTTCGGCTACCTGAATTCGGCTGCGAGCGAGTTCGTCGGATTTCCCGGGAATCCAACCCATCAAGTCGACGCCGACGAGAATCGAACATGACAGAGCCGAAATCGCGAGCGCGACCTTGGCAAGATGTCCGAAGCGGGAGTTCACGGGGCCGGATCGCCTGTCGCGATTGCGCCCGTTTCGTTGAGCGACACCTGTGCCTCCGCTGGCGGTGCATCAAAGAAACGAATTTCGCATCGGAGCCCGCTTGGAATCGCGAACTCCGGGTTCGGCAATTCGAGTGCGACGCCGAAGGTTCCACTCGCAGAATCGATGGTTTTATCCACGATCTTCACCGTCGCGATTCGTGCGTCATTCGCCATGATTTCTGGTGTGATCGCCGCCTTCATCCCCGTTGTGATGCTCCCGAATCGATCCGCCGGCAGCACGACTTCGACGCGTAGAGGGTCGATCCGCGCGATTTCGAGGACGGTTTCTTCGTCAATGATTTCCCCGACCGACATCAGTCGATTGACGACCACCCCTTCGAATGGGCTTCGGATCTGCCGCCGCGCATACTCCGCGTTCGCACGCTCGAACTCGAGCGCCGCCAACTCATGTTGATCCTTCGCCTCTTCGAGTTCGTAGCGCGCGATCTCGTGTTCGGTGGCCAGCTCCTGTCGCCGGTCAAGGGCCATCGCCCGACTCGCATACAACGTTTCCGCTCGATCGCGGCGGTCGCGTGAGAGCGCCTTGCGCGACTCGAGCGAATGCATCGCCGCCGTCATCGTGGACCGCTTCTTCGCCAGGTCAAGCTCGGCCTGCGCCAAATCCGAATCGAGTTCGACGAGCAGGTCCCCCATCCCAACGGTGTCAGCCCGTTCGACGTGGATCGCATCGATGCGACCGGTCACCGGGCTGCGAACGGAAACCTGCTCGGAGGGCAGCAGCATGCAATCAAAGGCGGATCGATCAATCGTCGAATGATTCGAATCTGCGAGCTGCGACTCCCATTCGAGATCCGACGCGGATTGGGAGGTCCGAGAAAAGTGCGACTCGGACGAATCATGGGCCGTGCTCGCGCGGTCTTCGGCGCCGCGATTCTTCGTGGGTGCGGATAGATCCTGAACCCTGTCGCTCGCTCCCGGCCTCGAGTCGCTCTGAAATTCGATGAACGCAGGGACCATCATCGATAGGCCGACCAAACATAGGGCGAGCGGCGCAATCATCTTGAGCGAGAACCAACGCCGAAATCTTTTGGGGGGGGAGCTGGACATTCTCGCCTTCCGCCGTTCGTTCTGGCCTGATCGTTGTCGGCCGCGCACTGCAAACGTGGGATACCCATCGGATTTCCGATTTCCTCGATTGAGGCCGAATTGAACCTCTCGTCCATTCGGATGGTATTAGGCGACAGACATGGAACGCATCGAGCCCCTGCTCTGCTTTTCACGTTCACTCTGCAAGGAATCCGTCAGCAAGCGGCAATCCACCGGCAAATGGATCGGGCGGATTGAGCACCCGCTCCGTATGGCCGACAGACGCCAGATAGGCCTCTCTTTTCAACCCAACTGCGGTCCTAGTAGGTCCGTGATTCCTCCATTCCATCTGGAGCAACGCTTGCCCGAGCATCGGTCCGAAATCCCCTGGCGCCTAGAGCCGAAACTGCTCACGCTTGTCGTGCTTTTCGTCCTCGCAGGTGTGACAACCGCGCTTTGGATCGCCGATCGGGCCGCGATCGATGGTGCCCACATTCGCGCAGAACGCGAAGCCCTGGAATTGGCGCGTCGCGCCTTCGCGCGGATCGAGGCCGGCCCGGAATTGTTCGATGAATCCGTCGCCGTCGAACTTGTCAGCGCGGTATCGGTCCACCCCAGCGTGGTCTATTCACGGGCGCTCGATCTCAGCGGTCGTGTTCTCGCAGGCGGGCAAGTCGGTCACCTCAGACCGCCCGACACACGCGCCGAAGATCTCGGCCGAGCTGGCTCGGTCAATCTTCGCCGCGCTCGACTGCCGGGAGGAGAACATCTCGTCGATGCGCTCGTCCCCATCGGCTTCCTCGACCTCCTGCACGCCGATGAACAACTCGCATCTCTCGATGACGGAGCCACTCTCAAACCAACGCTCGGATATTTGCAAATCGGATTGAACGTCCGTCCAGCCGCTTTTTTCATGACGAGTCCTAAAGCCTTCGAACGCTCGGCCACCACGGCCATCGGTGCATTCTTGCTCATCGCGGCCATAGCGGGCATGACTCTGCGGTGGCTTCTCGGTCCGCTCCGCAAACTCGAGGACGCAATCACCGAAATTTCCGCGGGCAACATCGACGCCGCTCTGCCGACGCAATCGCCCGGCTTGGCGGGGCACGTGAGCAGCGCCCTCGCGAGCATATTGAAGCGATTGACCGAGTACCGAAGTGAGCTGGCCGAATATCGTCAGGAACTCGAAGAGCGCGTCTCGCTTCGAACCCTCCAGCTCGAATCACGCACTGCGGAAGCCGAGGAGCTCGCCGAGCGTGCCGAGGCTGCCAACCTCGCGAAGAGTCACTTCCTCGCCAACATGAGCCACGAGATTCGAACGCCCATGAACGGCGTGATGGGTATGGCGGAACTCGTTTCCGGAACCGCTCTCGATGAACAGCAAGCGCGATATGTAGACACGCTGCGAGGCGCGGCTCGGGATCTGCTCTCGATCATCAACGAAATCCTCGACTTTTCCAAGGTCGAAGCCGGGCAACTCGAACTCGAATCGATCCCGTTTTCCGTCAGTGAATTCGTCCACGAACTCTCGGAGCCGGTCGCCTCGATCATCGGAACCAAGAACGTGGACTACTCCGTGTCCATCGATCGGGCGATGCCGACTTTACTTCTCGGCGACCCGCTGCGACTACGTCAGATCGTTCGCAACCTCCTCGACAACGCGATCAAGTTCACCGAAGAGGGAGCGATCGTCCTGCGGGCGACGGTCGTAGACATCGATGGCGAACCGGGTTGGCGAGCGGGTGATGACGTGGGGATCGAGATCTCGATTCGAGATTCGGGTTCGGGCATCCCCGCCGACCGTCAAGGATCAATCTTCGAAGAGTTCACGCAGGTCGATGAGAGTCATACACGACGCTACGGAGGAACGGGGCTCGGTCTCGCAATCGCCAAGCGCCTCCTGGACCTAATGGGCGGCACCATCGAATTCGAAAGCAAGTCCGGCCAGGGTTCGCGATTTTGGATTCGCGTGCCGCTCCGCGTCGTCGACCCGACACCTTGCAACGCGGTCGCTCTCACTGTGCCGTCGGCACCCGATGTTCATCTGCTCGATCGCGACGCGAACGCTGGTCAGCGCATCCTGATCGCGGAAGACAATCCCGTCAACCAGGCCGTCGCCCGCGAGATGCTTGCCGGACTTGGGTTTCAGGTCGAAGTTGCGGAGAGCGGGGATATCGCTGTTCGGAAGTTCTCGGAAGGCAACTTCGATCTGATCTTCATGGATTGCCAGATGCCCATCATGGACGGGCTCGACGCGACACGAGCGATCCGCACACTCGAAACTCGAACGGGAACAGGGCACACCCCGATCATCGCGCTCACCGCGCACGCCATCGGCATCTCACAAGAGGCCTGCATTGACGCCGGGATGGACGGCTACATCACGAAGCCTTTCACCGCGGAACGACTAGCCCGTAGCATTCGTGAGCAACTCGGCGAACGGAATCCTGTCGATGCCCAGCGAGAGACCGAGTCCGAGGGGGGCGATGCCCCGCAGACGATTCTTCCGGCTGCGGACCGGACCGCTCCCCCAACAATCGGAGAAGACTCCGCCTCGCACGAAGTCATCGATCATAGAGTTCTCGACGAACTCGCTGAGATGGTCGACGACGATACGTTCCTACCCGGCTTGATTGACGTTTTCCTCGGACGCTCGGCCGAAATTGCCGAAGAGGTTCAGACGGCGGTCGACGCCGAAGATCTCATCGCGCTCAGCCGCGCCGCGCATGAGCTGAAATCCAGCAGTGCGCAGGTCGGTGCTGTCCGGCTCCCTTTGGTTGCCAAGGACGTCGAAGCCGCGGCGCGAAGAGGGAACGCGACCGTGCTGATGCGTTGCAAGGAAGTCCTGGATGAACTCGAGTCGTTCTCCCAAGCTCTCCGCCAACGAAGCGATGCCGCCCATGGATAAGACCCCTCAGCGCGCCATGGTGATCGATGACGATCCCGTCATCCGGAAACTGGCGGGACGCGTCATTTCGGAACTCGGTTTCGAATGTGAAGAGTTTGAGTCCGGCGAATCGGCGCTCGCGCGCGTCGATCAATGGGAGCCCAATTTCGTGATGGTTGACATCGAGATGCCCGGACTCGACGGCTTCGCAACCTGCAGGATGCTGCGCGAACGTCTGGGCGAGAGCGTGGCTGTGCTCGTCGCGACTGGCCACGGTGATCGACAGACCATCGAAGACGCGTTCGGAGCGGGCGGAACCGACTTTATCGAGAAACCTTTCGATTGGAAGCTGCTCCAACATCGAATTCGATTCGTGATGCGGGCGCACATCGCTTTTTCCGATCTCGCCGATAAGGAACGACGACTCGCTCAATCCCAGCGTATTGCGAGATTAGGCCATTGGGAGTGGACGGTCGGCACCGACCAGCTGATCTGCTCGGACGAGACGCGCCGCATTCTCGACTTCCCAGAGTCGGTTGAGGTCACGATCGACATGCTGCTCGATCGCGTTCATCCCGACGAAGTCGACCGCGTTCGGTCTATCTATTCCTCGGGTTCGGAGGGCGAAACGGCGGCGCTCGACCATCGTCTGGGCGGCACAGATTCGATCATCGTGCGACAGCAGGTGATGCCGATCAAGAACTCCGCAGGCACGACCATCGCTGTCTCAGGAACCATCCAGGACATTACCGAACATCATCGCGCCGCCGAGACGATCCGAAACCTGTCCTATTTCGATGGCCTCACGGGCCTTCCGAATCAGCAGATGATCGACGAGCACACGGAAGATCTCGTCGACGCGGCAAGCGCAAGCCAGAGCCAATTCGCCGTACTTCAAATCAGCGTCGACCGCTTAAAAGATCTCACCGCGTCTCTCGGGCCGCGCAAGCGGGATGAAGTCATTCTCGAAGTCGCCGCACGGCTCGGCCTGCTCGTGAGCGGGCGTCCGGGCGGCGGGCGAAGCGACGCGAAGTTCACAAATATCACGGGCCGCATCGCAAACGATCACTTCGTGGTTGTGTTGCAGGATTCACTCGAAGAGGCTCGGCTGCTCGCGGCTGGCATTCTCGATATCATGCGAGCCCCGATCGCGATCGACGGTCAGCCACTCGCGATGACCGCCAGCATCGGCATCTCCATGTATCCAGACGACGGAGACGATGGGGCCGCGGTCATGCATAGCGCCGAGCTCGCCCTCCGCGATGCCTCGCAGACTTCGATCGGCAGCTACCGACTGGCGAACCCCGGCCTGCAAGATCGACTCGATCGCCGTATGCAGATCGAACTCGCGTTACACGTCGCAATCGAGCAATCGCAATTGAGTTCCCTCTTCCAGCCCCAGTGGCAAAGCCACTCCGGCGAAATCGTCGGCGTCGAGCAGCTGATCAGGTGGGAATCTGCCGACCTCGGCACGGTCTCCCCCGCAGAATTCATCCCGATCGCTGAAGACACAGGGTTGATCGTCGCCCTGACCGAAGGAACGATCGAAACAGCCTGCCGCCAAGTCCACGACTGGACCGAGGCCGGGATCGAGCCGCTGCGTATCTCGATCAATATTTCGCCACGCTATGTCGAATCGGCGGGCGGGATCGATTTCATTCGTACGATGCTCGAGACCTATCAAGTCGATCCCTGTTACTTCGAATGCGAGTTCACCGAGACGGCGATGATCACAAGCGAACAGAGCATCAATGAGTTCGCCCTAGCACTTCGCGATATCGGGATCCGAACGGCGCTGGACGACTTCGGGACTGGATACTCGTCGCTTCAGCATCTCGTTCAATTCCCCCTGGACACCGTCAAGATCGATTTGAGCTTCGTCAAGCGACTCGAGCAGGATGCCGCGGCGCGAACAGTCTGTCGCACACTCCTCGTCATGGCACAGGAACTCGGGCTCGAGGTCGTCGCCGAGGGGGTCGAAACCGAGTCTCAGCTCAAATTCCTTCGAGACCATGGCTGCAAAATCATGCAGGGTTTCCTTTTGTCACCCGCCGTTTCCGCCCAGGAGTGCATCGCGCTTCGAGACCAACGACTAGGGGGCCAGTAAATTCGATGCCACGCATTTTGCTCGTCGAGGATGATCCCGTCGCTGCCAAGATTGTCGCGCGCCTTCTCGAAGGTGCAGGCCACTCCGTTGAGCATGCGGCGAACGGGCAAATCGCCACTCAGGCGTTCGAGCGATCGGAGTTCGATCTGATGGTGACCGATTGGATGATGCCCGGCATGGACGGCGAAGCGCTCTGCCACTGGGTTCGCGCACGCACCGAGACTGCGCACCTGCCCGTGATCTTAATGACGGGCCACACGGATTGGCGTCAGGAAAGCTGGGTTCATGAGAACGGAGTCGATGTGCTGGAGAAGCCGATCCGACTCCGAGAGTTGACTAAGCTCATCGCTCAACGCCTTTCCGGCCCTAGATGATGCTCAATAAGAAGACCTAGGAGTGAAGACCCTATTTCCTCTTACCAAAGGCAGCCAGCCTGCTAGGGAATATTACAGATTGAATCACAGCGTCAAATATCAAATATAATATTCCTAATTCATCTAAAGACGCGATAAACCAAAGGCTGCTCGTTTCCGATACATCGTTCTATGGCTTCCATCTCCAAACTACCGATGCTTCTCCGTTCAACCGTTCCTGGCGAAGAGCCCCGAATCAACGGGGCCTTCACCGAAGAGTACGGCCTAACACTCGAGGAGCTTTCCGCGCGCCCCTTGATCGAATGGGTTCACCCAGACGACCAGCCCGCGCTTCGCCAGGCGCTCGATGCCGGCGAGGGCGACCTCCTCGCGAGACATTCGACGGGACCGGACGCCTGGCGGATGCTGCACTGGCGAATCAGGACAGATGCTGGACGAGTCGTTGCTCTCGCAATGTCACATCGCGCAGACCTAACGCCCGTCAACGTTCCGGAATTGGCGCCTTCGCCAAAATCATCTCTGGCCGAGACGCTCGAATCGATGGTGCATATTGTCGAATCGAAGGCGGACGGTTGCCGTTGTTCGATCCTACTGATGGAGTCGGACGGCGAACACGCGTCGGTCGGCGCCGGGCCAAGCATGCCCGACGCGTACAACGACGCCGTCCAGGGACTTCGAATCGGCCCCACAGTTGGCTCTTGTGGTACCGCGGCATTCTGGAACGTTCCTGTCGTCGTGGAGGACATCTACCAGGACTCACTGTGGAAAGACCTTCGTGACGCCGCCAAGATTGCGGGCGTTGCGTCGTGTTGGTCTGTCCCCGTCACGGGCACCACGGGTGATGAAGTGCTCGGCGCGATGGCGCTCTACAAGGACGATCCGGCCGGCCCCGGACTACACGACATGGAACTGCTCGAAATTTCGGCGCGCATGGTGGGCATCGCCATCGAGCGTGACCGATTGGAGCTCCAGCTGCGCGAAGCGACGAAATCGGAGGCAATCGGGGTACTCGCCGGTGGCATCGCCCACGACTTCAACAATCTTATGTCAGCTGTGATGGGCAACGCAGAACTCGCGATGATGACTCTCGATGAGGACGCGCCAGGCCGGGTCGATCTTGAGCGGATCATTTCGACGAGCGTCGCAGCGTCGGATCTTTGTAAGCAGATGCTCGCCTACGCCGGACGAGGGTCGAGCATAAAAGAGCCTCTCGACTGCAACCAGCTCGTGCGCGTTCTGGCTGAATTGATGACTGCCGGCCTATCAAAGAAGGTCGCGATGACCTTCGAACTCGAAGATGCGCAGCTGGGTGGTATGGGCGACCAGAGTCACCTTCATCAGGTCTTCATGAACCTCATGACGAACGCCTCCGATGCAATCGACCACAAAGAGGGTTGCATCATCGTGAGCACCAAGGCCACCTCGATGAGTAGCAGTCAGGTCGGCCACCTGCAGAGCTCTCCGCCACTCAAGCCAGGCGAGTACATCCATATCTCGGTCGCAGACAACGGATCAGGAATGACCGATGAGACACGAGATAAGATCTTCGATCCCTTTTTCACCACGAAGGACAGCGGTCACGGCCTTGGCCTGGCCGCCGTGCTCGGCATCATCAAATCTCACAAGGGTGCCATCGCCATCGATAGCGAGTGCGGTGTCGGAACCACGATCTCCGTCTGGCTCCCTCTCATTTCGCTCGAATCCGAGGTCGACGCAGGCACGCCGTCATCGCACGACGTAGAGCCCAAGGGAAAGCAGATTCTCGTCGCAGATGACGAGCCCGTCGTACGAGCGGTCCATTGTCGCATGTTGCAGAACGCTGGGTACACAGTCGTCGAAGCGGAAGACGGCCTGGAGGCGGTCGAGCTCTTTCGCCGTGATCCAGAAGCATTCGACTGCGTCTTACTCGATCTCAACATGCCCAAGCTCGATGGAGAGGAAGCGTTCGCCGAACTCCAGGGAATCCGTAGTGACGTTCGCGTCATCCTGAACAGCGGGTTCGCGGAAGGAGAGCTGCTGGAGAGGTTCCAGGGAGCGGGACTCGTCGGCGTCCTTCAAAAGCCTGCGCCCATGAAGACCCTGCTTGAAACGGTTAGAAAGGCCCTTACCGAGAGTTAGGTCCGTTGTTATTCCAGCCCCAGGGCGGTACTCCGGGGCGTCCGCGTCATGCGAGGCGCCCTAGCTCCGCCAGACCCACGACTCGAACGTTAGGCATCGGATGGGAGTCCGCCTCCAACCACCGAAGTGTCCAGATCCCCTCGACGTGCTCTTCGCAGTCCATCCAGTTGATGCCGTCCATTTTCGGGTCCTGGTGGGCAAGCACGATCCGCAACGAGCCGTCTTCCCGGTAGACCGCACGCCTCTTGTTGGTCGAAACAGGGTGATAGCGATATTCCAGGCTCTCGCCCCAGTAGTTGCTGAGGACGAACCCCCAATATCGGCACTCGGGTGGGGTCACATCGAGCACAACGGCCTCGTCCGCGGCGCACGCCCACCATCCGCTTGCGTAGTACATATCTGGAATG
>JAVJHY010649682.1:0-18008 GCA_035593235.1 Phascolosoma agassizii | reverse complement strand
GTATGTTCAAGACGTTCCATCCATCGCTATTGGCACAAGTTTGATGAAAGCATGGTTTAAACCCGTAGCGCAAGATCGCGGTTATGGTGACCATCTATTAGTCGGCGGTGAGCTAGAGGCATCGGGTGACGTATTTCCGTTTGTCGGTCAACTGTGGTCCGATTTCATGAAAACGCCCCATTACCAAAGCGATATTCAGTTCTTGCCGTCGCCGCTTAGAAAAATAGTTGCGCGACAGCTCTATGGCACAGCTGTAGCATTATTATTGTGGGCGCCAGCTATACCGCGCGAAACAAACCGCGTTGTACTGTCCGATAAATTGGACAAATACTTGCAACCGCAATTAGATGTCTTTTATGAAAGAGACGAAAAAGAACATCGATTCAACGATCGCCTCGGCGCACTGGGTTTAAAATTGCTTAGAAATGCGGGAGGGTATGTTGCCGCGCCGATGCCCAACCCCCCGGGGAAAGGGATCCATTACAGCGGAACGTGCCGGATGGGCGCTACGCCGGACACCGGCGTTGTTGATAAGGATCTGAAATTCTTCGGTAGCAAGCACATTTATGTTTGCGACGGGGGCGCTATTCCGCAGCTCGGTGAGAAACATCCGACCCTGACGATTATGGCGCTCGGGCATCGTTTGGGGGCGCACCTCGTGCAGCGACTAAACAATATTTAGCCGGATAAATTCCCAATCGGATTATTACCATGGACGCCGTGACGTCGCGGCGGGATGTGGCGCACGGATGCGAGCGCCATTACCGGGGAATAATTTCTCGCGGTAAGTGCCTTCAGCATACTCCTTTTGCATGCGTCCTCTCGCTTGTAGTACGGGCACGACACCCTCGACAAAATCTTCGAATGATCCGGGTAAGGTCATAAACGACAAATTAAACCCATCGATCCCGTGGTCAGTCCATTGTTCGAGCTCGTCGGCAATTTGTTCGGGAGCGCCAACCAGTACCGGTCCCGCGCCGCCGATACCCACGTAATTCGCAATATCACGCATCGTCCACATGCGCGCGTCATCGCCCTGAGTAAACGAGTGCAGGAACGTGCGAATCGCGTTTGTTTCAATATATTCAACTGGCTGATCGGGTTCGAGTTCACTCAGGTCCATGCCGCTCCAACCGCATAACAGTGCTAACGCGCCTTCATAGCTTATCTGGCTTAAATATTCGTCGTACTTCGCTTGTGCTTCGGCTTGCGTGCCACCAGTGACGACTTTCATATAGGCGTAACACTGAATGTCTTCGGCCGCGCGCCCATGTTGTCGCATTAATTCGCGGATCCCTGCGATGTATTCGCCGCCGATTTCGGGTCGAGAGCCGACCAAAAAACAGGCTTCTGCGTGTTCGGCTGCGAACGCCCGACCGCGCGGTGACGCGCCGGCCTGATACAACACCGGGGTACGCTGGGGCGAGGGTTCTGACATATGGCAACCGTTGACGTTGTAGTAATGGCCGTCGTGGACGATGTCACGAACCTTACTCGGATCGGCATAAATACCGCGTACGGTATCCTTAATGACCGCGTCATCGGCCCAGCTATCCTCCCAAAGTTTGTAGCACAATTTGCAATATTCATCGGCCATTTCGTAGCGGGTATCGTGTTCTGGAAGACCGTCGAGCCCGTAGCTGCGGCCAGTGCTTTCCAAATAAGACGTCACAATGTTCCATGCGACGCGGCCTTTGGTGAGGTGATCGAGTGTGGTAATAAGGCGCGCAAAAGTGAACGGGTGATTTTGCAAAATCGAACTGGTAAATCCAAATCCGAGGTGCTGCGTTGCTGCGGCCATCGCCGGAATTAATAGCATTGGATCGTTACCCGGAAACTGAATGGCGGCGCGCACACAGGCGTCGCGATTGCCGCCGTATACATCGTAAGTGCCGACAACGTCGGCGAGGAACATGCCGTCGAATTTTCCGCGTTCGATTAACTTTGCGAACTCGATCCATTCATTAAGATCGGTGTAATTCACCATGGAGTCATCATCGCGCACCCATAACCCCGGCGATTGGTGGACGACGCAATTTTGCCGGAAAGCGTTGAAGCGCATGCGGCTTTTTTTCATCGAGTATTCCTCGTTGTTGGACTCACCTGATAATCATCTCTTCGGGAGACATGTTATCTCGATAGTAACTTTCGGCAAGTGTCACACGACATTTCGAAACGTCAGATTAATCCGCGGTCGCGTTACGCGTTTGCGTTTCGGCAATTGGTGTTGCCAATAATTCTGAACCGTATCACCCATTAGCAATATCGACCCATGGGTTAGGGTGCAAGTGACGGTTTTTAAGTCGCGCTTACGTAGGTGTTTTAGCAGAAACTCACGAGTCGCGCCGAAACTCACCGACGCTATCACCGGGTTAGGACCCCATTGCGTCTCGTTATCACTGTGCCAGCCGACGCTATCGTTGCCGTCGCGGTAGCAGTTAACCAGCACAGCATTAAATTCGTGACCAGTTAACGTAGTGACTCTGTTTCTTATTGCCGACAGATCGTTCGTCCACGGGCACGGCGGTATACGCATGCCTGAATACTCTAAGACGGCGTCCTCATCTGCATACCAAGCTTGTAGGCGTGGCAATGCAATTGTTCTGCCGTGAATTCTTATCTCGTCGTGGCGCCACGCCGTGTTGTTCATAAGTGTCTGTAGATAATAGTCGGCCTGGTCATCGGAGAACGCGTGCTTGTAAAACAACAGTTCAGCGTCAGGAATTTCAATTGCTATCCGTTCGTTACGCGGGGGCTCGAACATGAGTTGAGATTGTTCGAACATGTTCAATGTGCTCGTAAGCGAGGGCCAAACGGTATGACGGAAATCGCGCGAGACGCAACCGCAGCACAAGTGCTGCGATCCGCGCTATTTAGATCCGCGCCGTGCATTTGATCTCGACGGTGAGACCAGGCATTGCCAAAGCCGTCACCCCGATCCCAGTCCAGGTTGGCACGTTTTCGCCAAAGTAGCGGTTTTTAACATCCATGAACAATGCCAAGTCGTCCATGTTCACGTGATAGGTGACCATTTCGACAATGTGATCAAAGGTCGCACCGGCTGTGTCGAGCACCTTTTTTACATTCTCGAAGGCTTGCACAAATTGCGCTTCGGTTTCCTCAATGACTTCGAGTTCCGCATTGCGGCCAACTTGCCCCGCGATATACAGGGTGTCACCAACGATTAATCCAGGCGCATACTGAAATCGTTCGCGGATATTTTCCATCCCAGGTGGGACGATTTCTGTTCTGTTCATCGCGTTTGCTCGCTTGTGTTCAGGGGATTCTAGGGTCGATCATCGGCCAGCGCTTAGCAAGAAATTTCTCGCCTATTCGACAACCGCGCGTGCCAATTAGCGTCACATGTCGCCCTCTAGCGACGATCTGATTTTCCATTGAATTTTCGGTGAATTCTGACGTGATTCAGGTCGCATTTGTACGTCCAATTGTTTACGAATCTTTGCGATTCACCTGCAATCGTGCCGCTTGGCGCACAAAAATCGACTGAACCGTTCGGGAGGTCGCTTAAACGCGGTCAATCGGATCCTTAGTTGCATATATATGGTTGAAAACACAATTATTTTGACTGCAACTAACGAAAACCGAAATTATGGATCTTCAGTACTTATTCGACTTCGCATTTTTCTATCCCTTACTCATGTCGTATTTGTGGATGGCTGGCGCGGTGTACTACTACTACCATTGGGAGCGTACGAGCAATCCCCCAAATTCGCCGCCGCCGCTGACGGAATATCCACTGGTGTCGATCTTGATCCCCTGCCACAACGAGGGGGAAACCGCTCGTGAAACTGTGTCTCACGCGTTGCAATTGGACTATCCGAATTACGAAGTCATAGTGATCAACGACGGTAGCACTGATCAGACACCGATCATTCTAGAATCGCTAGAAATCGACCATGATCGTCTGCGCGTGATCCATCTTCGCCAAAACCAGGGTAAGGCCGTTGCTCTACGTACGGGCGCGTTGGCCGCGCGCGGTGAATTCTTAATGTGTATCGACGGCGATGCAATTATCGATAAGCACGCTGCGACCTGGGTCGTTCCCCACTTTATGAGTAGCCCGAGAGTCGGTGCGGTAATGGGCAATCCCCGCATTCGTAATCGCTCTACCTTACTCGGCAAAATTCAAGTTGGTGAGTTTTCTTCGATTATCGGACTAATTCGTCGCGCGCAAAGAATTTACGGTCGAGTGTTCACCGTCTCCGGCGTTTGCGCAACGTTTCGGCGCAGCGCGTTACATCAGGTCGGGTATTGGAGCCCGGATATGGTGACGGAAGACATCGACATTAGCTGGAAGCTGCAGATTTCACATTGGGATATTCGTTTCGAACCGAATGCGATGTTCTGGATCCTAATGCCAGAAACCCTTAAAGGGCTATGGAGCCAACGAACACGTTGGGCTCAAGGTGGCGCAGAAGTAATGCGCAAGTACACAGCACATCTCGGCGTATGGCGCTCGCGCCGCATGTGGCCGGTCTACATAGAAGTCGTTGCGAGTTTTTTCTGGGCTTATTTAATTGTTGCCATCGCTGCCATTTGGGCGCTTGGCTTGATTGTAGAATTACCTGCCAATTTGCAAGTACAAAGTATCGTACCTGGTTGGAACGGGGTGATCCTTGGTGTGACTTGCCTAATGCAATTCTTCGTTAGTCTATGCATTGAAAGGCGCTACGAGCCGAACATCCGACGTTATTTCTTTTGGGTCATCTGGTACCCCGTTGCCTATTGGTTAATCGCAACCTCGGCATCGGTTGTGGCGTTGCCGAAAGCGTTGTTTAAACCCAAAGGTGAGCGCGCCGTTTGGGTCAGCCCTGATCGAGGACTATCGCGATGAAGAATCCACTAATTATCGACCGGCCGGAAATGCAATCGAAATTGCAATTATTCGGTAGTTACTCATTAACCGTGTTGTTTTGGATGTTGTGGTTTACCGTTTGGATCCCGGTGGTGACGTCACTCGCTTGGGCGCTCGGTATCCACGTGTTTATTAGCCAAATGTATTACTTCGAGGGCCTCCCCGATTTTTTCCTCGACGTAAAACTAATTGGACTGGTCATCGCGGTGCTTGTCACCGTGCAGATCGCCTGGGCGAAGATTAATGAACAGCGCTTTCGTGGTAAAAGCCGCCGACAAGGGGTGCCTACCGTCACCCGTGCAATGATGGCCGACTACTTCGAGGTCGATACGGAAATCGTTTATACGTGGCGCCGTTCATCTGCCGTGATCGTGGATTTTGACGCGGAAGGTAATATTACGACCATCGAGCCAGGCCATCTTGCGGCACCGTTTAATCCCGACGACACTGGCACTTTTAACAAAGCAGCATAGCTGCTGATGCGGATCGCTAGCGATAATTCACGGGATAGAAGTCGCTGCTTGAAAACGTTTCCCTAAACGCCGGGAGCTCAGGATGACCGTCGATGTAGCCATCTGGGTAATACGCCATATGGCGCACGCCGAGCAGACGCAAGGTATCGAATTGCTCACGTAGCGCCGCCATGGAGACGGGCTCGGCAACTCGCCAATCAATTGTTTGGAGCTGGAACACGGTGCGGTTAAGCGCGCCAGCGTGCAATTTCGTACTCTGCACTAGCTTCGTTAGCCACGCGGTTGGGTCCGCGGCGCCCTCCATATAGGGCATCGCCATCACAATCGGATGGTCATAGTGTGCCAGAAAACTATCTAGATTTTGCGCAAACCAAGCTTCGCTATCCGGTTCTAGTATCGTGTTTGCAAACAAGCTGCGCGCGGTTTTCAAACGGGGATGGTGTTTACGTGCGGTGTTCGCCAGCTGCTCGGTAAACTCGATGAGTGCATCGGTCTTAAACCGCGACCAGCGGGTAAACATTCCTTCGTTCGCGCGGATTTCTGCCACGCTATCCCCGAACCCGGCTTGGCTGTAGGCGTCTCGCGCGGCTGCGGTGTCGTCTTCGTAGTCGCCGAGCACACCGTCGTCATGGAACAATATTCCGTCTAAGACGCCCGTTTGTACTGCAAGATCGGCGTATATGTCTTGGATAATGTCGCGCGCACGCGGATCGAAAATTGACCAACGGCGCGGTCCGCTTGAACCAGCGCCGTCCTCGGCGGGGACGACTCGTAAATTGAGATTCGCGTTATCGTCCGGCAGTGAATACGCAGAAATCGGTAACCACCCATAAACGGCTACATTTGCGCGACTCGAAAGCTGCCAGGCAACGCGATTGAATAAATCAGCGCGCATTGGTAGGTGGCGATTCGGAAAATACAAAGCGTCCGCATTGTCGTCGCCGTCGGGATCTGCGTAAGCTTGTAGAAACACCGTCGTGATTTCCATCGCCTTAATTCGATCGAGCAGTTGTCCTAAATTTAAATCTTGCTGCTTGGGGTCCGGATCATAAAGATAATCCATATCGACCTGCGCAATCCGCAATTTATCCGTGTTCCGTTTTTTGGCGCGCAAGCCGGCGACGATATCCCCGGATCCAGGATTACCGTGGATCAGAAAACGGTGAATGTAATCGAACGGTGCCGTGTTTTCCTTATCATCTAAAGTTAGCGAAATTGTCATACCCAGCGATTCGGCGATCGCTGCATTCGTTGCGTTATAGCGGCCGTATGGCCACACCATTGCGCGTGGAGCCGGTAAACCACGCGCAGCGAAAAGATCGATATTCTTTTTTAGATCGGTTGTGATGCGCGCCGAATACTCTTGCTCTGTTTCGTAACTGGTTGTTTGCTTGCTAAATTTTCGTGTCGTGGCACTTGGCTCTGAGTTGCCTTGCACATTGGCGAGAACGCCCTGGTGCAAATCATAGGAGTGCGAAGCAAAGGAGACTAAATTCGACGCTTGCAGCTCGCGTATCTCGGCCCAGCTCAAAAAGTTCTCGCGCGGCACTAATCGATCGCCGTAAGGAACTTGCTCATTCGGACCGTACTCCAACCATGCGCCAACGAGCGCGTAAACGGCTGGGTAGTTAAATAATTTCAGGACCGGAAAGATCTTGGTGTAGAAACTCTTGTAGCCGTCGTCGAAAGTCAGTAACACGGCTTTTTCTGGCAGTGCGCGGATGCCGGCTCGCGCCGCGAGAATGTCGTCAATACTCACGGGCTGATAGCCGTGCGCTTTAAGCCAGTTAAAGTGTTGAATCAATTTATCCGTCGAAAGCGCGAACGGATCGGCATCGATTTTGTCGAGTACATTATCGCGGACGTCGTGATAGCACAGACTATAAAGTTCGGCGCTGCTTTGCGCGGCGAGATTCGCGGCCAACAAAACAAGGACACCTAAGGTTTTTCCGATTGGGTTCAAAACAATACCCCTAGCTCGCCGTACACGGAATTCTGAAACTCGGCGTTACCGTCATAGACTCGGCGTGCGCGCCGGATACCGTAGTTGAGGCGGCAACCGTCTGAGAATTTCCAATGATGTTCGTAGCTGATAGACCAGGTATGGCCGTCGTCGAAACCGCGTTGGCCGTAAAAGCCCGCACCCAAAAGTAGTCGATGTACGAATTCGCGTTCGTAACGCCGGTATACTCGCCAGGTGCCAATTAAGGTTCCGCCAATTGAGACATCTTGTTCCGGGTTGTAATAAATACGATTTTTCGCACTGTTGCTCGAGGCATAGGCTTCGATAACCCCGGTAAGCTTATACTTCGGGAAGTTTAGTAACCGACGTTCGAAGGCGGCGAAAGCAGAATGGCGTCGGTTGCCGTCATCGAAATCCAAGTAGCTGTAGGAGGCGCGTACTTCTTGTGATTCGTGCCAACGATAAGCCCCGCGAACGAACACGCGATCACCGGTAACCCCTTGGCGCAGGCCGCGTAGTGGCACCTCGGGGCTACTAATTTCGAGGCCGCCGCCTACTCGCCAGTAGTCGTCAATAAACCAATCGAGGGTGGCGCCGGCGCCCGTTTCTTTGTGAGCTCTGGTTCCGTCAAGGACTTCGAACGTCGCCAATATTTGCGGATCGGCACGGCGATATTCGACGCCTGCGCCGAACCGATGCTTGACGCCTTTGCCTTCAGGAAAACTCGCAGTACTGTAAAGGTGGTGGACAAAAGCGCGGTAATTTCTTGCGATCGGTTGCGAGTATAAATGTGTTTCCACGTCGACGTAGTCGCTACCGCTCTGGGTGCCACCAGATGATTCGCCGACCGTAAATCTCGAAATCAGTTCGCGCCGATTGTGCAGATCCCAGCGTCGTTGGAGTCGTTGCACGTGTTTGTTTTCAGGAAATCGTGTGCCTAAGTCAGTGACGTCGGACGCCGTATGTTCAAATGCAAACTGATCTAGATTGGCGTGCGCGCGGCCCATTTGCGCGGTAAACAAACCCGGTTCGAGATCCAACGCCGCTTGTTGTTCCGCACGTGACCGTCGTGGCCACCCGCGCCACCGATAAATTGACGCACGATTTACCCACAGTTCGGTATTCAACGGTGCGGCCGCGACGAGCGCCGCGTAGTTGCTTTGCGCGTAGTCGAGATCATCACCGAAGGCGCGCGCCAAGATTGCGTCCGATTCCGCCCGCAGCCGGCGTTCGTTAGGCGCGCGAATTTTTTTGTCTGCGCTGACGTGCCACGGCGCCTCAGAGGCGACAAGCTCGTCTACAATTTGATAGGCGTCGTCGAATTGTTCGGTTTCAAGCGTCGCGTAAAACAAACCCCTTCGTGCTTCGTAGTGTCCCGGATCACTACCCAAAATACCTCGATAAATAGTCGCGGCTTTCTCTGGTTTTTCCGCCGTTAAGTACGCGCTTGCGGCAGCGAGAGATCCATAGTTTGGTAACGGCGCCCCGGCGGTCTCGAGGTGTTCATAGATACTGATTACTTCGAGCGGGCGTTCACGATCGCGCAACGCAACCATGCGGTCGATGAGCAGCCTTCGGCTATCGGGAGAGTCGCTATTGCTAAGTGATTGTTCGAGTGGCTCGAGCGCGTCGAGTCGGGCGATAGCCTCGTCGGTTTCAACGAATCGCTCCGCTTCAGACGGCGGCTCTATCGTACCCCAGCGGATTCGTCGCGCGGCGGCGTCTGCCTGGATACGCTTGCGCTCGGTTGGTGATAGCAACTCCGGTTGCACGCGCAGCAACTCAAGCGCGCGGTCCGGCGCGCCGAGCTCCGATGCGAGCAGGATCTGTTCGCGCTGCGCTTCGCGGTGTTCTGGGTTGATATCCAGAATTCGCTGATAAATTCTCAGCGCGTCGACGGGCTGCGGCCGCTTCCTGTAGTAGTAGGCCAATACGGAGAGTACCGCCGGGTCGCGACTACGCGCCGCGTTTAAGCGCTGTAAGATTTTATTCGCGGCGAGGAAATCACCCGCTTCTATCGAGACGAGGGCTAGCCCAAGTTTCGGGTCAAGGTCTTGCGGGTGGCGCTGCGAGAGGACTTGGAAAAAGCTTTTGGCGACCACAAATTCTTCACTGGTACGCGCCGATTGCGCCAATGTAGTGAGCGCATAATCGGGCATTTCGGCAGCTGGAATCGTAGGGCGACTGCGTATCGCTTGCTCGTGCTGGCCGGCCCAGCTCAACACCACCGCCAAATCCGTTTGCAAGCCGACATCCGCTGGATTTCTGCCATGCAAATCGCGCAATTGCTGTATGGCCGTGTCATGCTGCCCGCTGCGGGCCAACTCGATTGCTGCACGGTATGTGCTTTGATCCGCGTCACTGAGCGCAAACGCCGATGTACAAAACGTTAGGAGACCGAGCAGAGCGAAGCCGAACCCTCTGATCATGGCGCCGACGATCGACGTGTCATGATTCATTGTGTACGGGATGCATTGTCTTTGCGAAGTGCTATTAATAATTGCTCAGCTGGGTAGGGGTATAGCGAACTATCGCTTTAGGGTGAACCGATTCTAAAGTCTCTGCCTTATCTGTAACAACTAACAAATGTGATCTGCGTCGCACAATCTAGAACCGCATTCTAAACCCAATTCTTCCTTCGATCGCGTAACTGTCGCCGAAATCCGCGAGCGCCGTACGTCCCGATACTACGGTATAAATCGAGTAGCTTTCGTCGGCGCCTTTAATTGATCCACCAATACCAAACTCACCCCATAAGCGACGCGGCCTTCTTTGAAAGCGCGGCCCGGATACGGATATCTCGCTACCGTTAAAATACTCGTCGTCTAGATCGGCAGTTGCATACCATTGATGGCGTAGCCACCGAGACCCGTGGCGCTCGCAAGTAAGGTGGCGCCAGCGTCGATCGTCGCGTCACCCGTTAACGCGAACAAATTGCCTATACCTAGCGTGCCGCCTGTAATGGTGATTGAATCTTTGCCGGTGCTTTTGTCAATGCTCGTCACGGCCCCACCGTTAATTGTCACACTATCGCTGCCGCCAAGTGTATTAAGGCTTTTACCGACACCCGGATTACGCACGATATTATTAGCGGCGCTGGAGTACGGGCCAGCTGGCGCGCATTGAGCCACCGCAAAATCGTGGCTGGCGCACGCAAACACGAGGAGGATTATTTCCCCCGCACACAGCGTGTGATTTCTCGTTTCAGCCGACGCCCTCACGGTGCAAATGTTTTTTGCAAACTGCTCTTTCCTCATATACATGTCTAAGAAGAAAGACTGTGTTGAGGTATCTGTGACGCATTGCTTACCCGCGTTAAATCTCGCTGTCAGTGGCCGGTCAAACCGTTGCCCTTGGTTTCCAGCTGTGAGGTGTTTCGAGATTTTGTGCCAAAACGCTTCTCGTGTTCCGTGCGGCGCAGCTCTGAGTCTTTAATGAATGCTCATCTGATCCTCACCGAGTCGTTATAAGCAGAAAAAAAGCTAATTAACACAGTATGTTGGGTGATATAAATCGATTCGATCGCATTACGAATGGTCGTCTAGGCCGTCACGCGCGATAGCGGGCCAACGGTGTATTTTTGGCGCTTCGTGTTTATCGCGCTATCAAATTCATTTACTCTAATAGCAAGCCCATGCCAGCAGCTAGAGGGATCCGACGATGTCGCGACTCTGGGACAAAATAACCGGGCGCAAACAGCCCACCATCAGATATATCGCCAGTGGCGCGAAAACCGCTACGCGCAATCCTATTAGCTCGCCGTTTGCGGCTGTCTCCATAGAAACCGCTAGTGATCGATGTTGCCCGGCGGCTGAAAAAATCGCAGGCCAGCGATTCTTGGCAAAAGATGCGCCACTGTTACGCTTGCCCGACTGCAGTAATCCACAATGCGGTTGTCGGTATATTCGTTTCGACGACCGACGCGAGGGAACACGGCGAGTCGTCGGTAGTGACGTGAGCTTACAACTTGGCGGTAGCGAATCGCCAACAAACACCGATCGTAGACAAAGCCGCGGACGACGCGCTGGCGACGTGAACTGGGCGCGGTAGGTACTACCTTGCTAGTCCAGATATACGTTTTGAGTACAGGTTAAGCCACCGCTAACCATCGATCGACTTGGCGGGACTATCCAGTCCCGTTGCGGCTACTGGATCGGAAAGCTTGATAAACAAACATCGCAAACGCCCCAACGCCGACCGCGAAAATCACATCACCAGGCACCCGTAGCCACACCAAATTTTCCATCAGCGCGCTGTGCATAAATTCAGCAGAGCGAGCGTGCACATAGCCGTGTTTAATACTCGTATAGGTCTGCCAAATACCTTGCGGGAGTAAGGACATGAAAGTCATCGCGGCCAACCCGATGTTAAACGACCAAAAGGCCAATTTTAATAATCGTTGATTCCAATATTTAGGATTAGTTAATCCACGTAGGCAAAACAACGTCAACCCGAGGCCTAACATGCCGTACACACCAAACAACGCGGCGTGTCCATGATTCGCCGTGGTGGTTAATCCTTGCATGTAATACAGCGCAATTGGTGGGTTGATCAAAAACCCGAATAACCCCGCGCCAAGAAAATTCCAAAACAAAACAGCACCGAAAAACATAAACGGCCAGTGGTAGTTTTGCTCCCAGTCTTGTTGATGTTCTATTTTCGAATGGTTGTAAGCCTCAAAGCCGACAACCAGCAGTGGCACGACTTCAAGCGCCGAAAATGTTGCGCCAACTGCGATCACCGCAGTTGGGGTACCGCTGAAGTACAGATGGTGGAATGTTCCGAGGACGCCGCCAAACATGAAAATAATGGTCGCGAACAACACCATCGTGGTGGCCGTGGAGGTACGCACCAAGCCCATTTGGACAAATAACAACGAGATTATCGCCGTGGCAAACACTTCGAATACGCCTTCCACCCACAGATGGACAACCCACCAACGCCAATACTCCATGATCGCGATATGGGTGTGTTGACCCCACATCAAACCCGCCGCGTACAACAATCCAATCGCCGTTGCAGCTAATACCACTAGGATCAATAGCGAACGGCTAGCGGTTTTCTCAAAAACAGGTTTTAAGGCGCGTAATACCAGCGCAACCCATAGCAATAAACCGATGAGAAGATAGATTTGCCAGAAGCGACCAAGATCCACGTACTCATAACCTTGATGCCCAAACCAAAAGTTTGTGGTCATATTTTCGATAAACCGGTGGATTGCCGCCCACTGCCCTGCGAACGATCCGACGACAATTATAAATAGGCTAGTGAACAGGAAGTTAACGCCAAAAACTTGGAACTTTGGATCTTTACCGGCGAGCAAAGGACCGACGTAGAGCCCGGCTGCCAACCATGCAGTCGCGATCCACAATACGGCGAGCTGGGTATGCCAAGTACGAGTAATCGCAAACGGAAAGTACTCCGCAAACGGCAAGCCGTAGACGCCTTGTCCTTCCACACCATAGTGAGCGGTGACGATACCAAGTAGCACCTGCACGGCGAATAAAGCCGTGACCAACCAAAAGTACTTTGCGGTGGCCCGCATCGATGGCGTGATCGTGGCGCGATCCATTAAATCGAATTGCGCGGGTCCGGCCTCAGGGACGATCGCATGACGCCAGGCGTCGTATTGGCGCGCGTAATACCAAACGATTGCGCCGACTCCCGCGAGTAGCAAAATCACCGAGGCAATACTCCACAACAAAATCGCTGGGGTCGGGGTATTACCCACTAACGGTTCGTGTGGCCAATTACTCGTGTAACTAATATCTTTATTCGGTCGATTCGTCGCGGCTGCCCACGCAGTCCAGAAATAAAACGCCGACAGATCGTGCCCCTCAGCTTGGGTTAATTGTTGGTGTACCGGAAACGCGTATTCTCTACGCAAGGCTAGCGATGCTTCGTCTTCGCCAAGGTAGAGTTTCGTATAGTGAGCCTCGACACTGCGGATCGCGCGTGCTCGCTCGGCACTAACCGTAATCGTGCCACTCGGTTCATCGTACGTATTCGCGCGCATTTGATCGCGCACGGCGGCTGCGGATAAAGTCTCGTGCGCACGGAGGCTCGTGTCGCTGGACGCGATCGAGGTCGAGAGTTCTTGCGCTAAACCGACTGCTTCACGATGTAGCCAGTCTGCACTCCAGTCGGGCGCAAGATAGCTGCCGTGTCCCCACACAGAGCCTTGTTGCATGCCACCGGTGGACTGCCAGATGTTTTGCCCACGCTGGATATTCTCCAAGGTATACAGCGTTTCGCCATCGGTGGTCACGACGGCTTGCGGCATGGGCGGCGCGACGTGGTAGATCTCGCGGCCAAGCAAGAGCAGGACGCCGAACATCACAATCATACCGACCGCCAATAGCGTCCATAATCGCTTGACACTGAATGTTGAGCTATAGGTCGTCATTACGGGCTCTCCTGCGGGTATAAGGGTGAATACTTAAAGATTGATACAGTATATATGTTTAATTGTATTTACAATATCTTAGATACATCTTTAAGGAGTCCGCGGAATGCGCCTCAATTTGCAATCCGACTACGCCCTGCGTTTGCTGATGCACCTTGCGCTTGAAGATAAGCGGCTAGTCACGATCGGCGAGGTCGCGACGCGATTTCGCATTTCAAAAAATCACTTAACAAAAGTCGCCCATGTACTCGGTCGTCAGGGATTTGTGACGACGGTCCGCGGTCGCGCAGGCGGGATGCGGTTAGCCAAATCAGCCAGCGAACTAGTTGTTGGCGACATCGTACGGCAAATGGAAGGCGACTTCGCCTTGGTCGAGTGCTTTCCGGGCGGTGCCGACCAATGCTTAATTACCCCGGCATGCCGGCTAAAGAAGGTACTGAACGAAGCACTCGAGGCGTTCTTAAGCGTCCTCGACGACTTTACGATTGATGATCTCGTGCGCCGCAACCCCGAGCTGAGATCGTTATTGGCGATCGATTAAAATAATGTCCGAGTCGCTGTCACAACACAGCGCGTTCATTGCTAGAATCTGTCGCTAAGATGGATGGTCGATACTGAATTAGCGGATATCTGCAATGACGTTTTTTCCGCCCTATTTTTTTGAACTGCTCACGGTGGGGCACGTTCTCTTTGCCGGCGCGTCGGTAATCCACATCCTATTGTTTAAAACGGACCCGCGAGCCGCGTTTGGTTGGTTAGCTTTTGTGGTTGTATTACCGTTAGCCGGCCCAATTTTGTACTGGCTTTTCGGGGTCAATCGGGTGCGTAAAAAAGCCCGTGGGGAAAGCGTTTTATACTGGGATGAAATAGGCGCACTGCCGCCGCTCGATGAAGACTCAAACACCCACGACAGTCCGCTGCGGCGGGTAGGTTGGCGGGTTACCGGTCGATCGCTCGTCGTTGGCAATAGCGTACTACCGCTGTTTAACGGCGAGGCCGCCTATCCGGAGATGTTGGAGGCGATCGCCGGCGCGACGAGCGAAATACTGCTCGCCACGTTCATATTCGATCGAGACTCAACCGGGCAGCGGTTCGTCGAGGCGTTACGTCAGGCGCGACAACGCGGCGTTGAAGTACGCGCCCTCATCGACGACGTCGGTCGCCGTTATAGCTTCCCCTCAATTCTACCGGTGTTGTTAAACGCAAAGATACCGACGCGGTGTTTTATGCCGCTGACCTTATTTCCGCCAAGCATTTCGATCAACATGCGCAATCACCGCAAAATATTGATCGTAGACCGCGAGGTGGCATTTGCTGGTGGAATGAATATTGGTGATCGGCAGTTGGCTAAAGGAGGTTCTCGAAATCGATCGTCGGATTTACATTTTCGACTGCAAGGTCCGATAGTCAGCGATCTCATTGGTATATTTGTCGAAGATTGGGAAACCGCAGGCGGTGATGTGTTACCAAAACAGGTGTCGAACGTTACCGATCCTATCAGTTCGGCGTGCGCTTGCCGCGTCGTACCTGATGGTCCGGATGGGAAAATGGATCACCTCTCGCTCGTTATTGAAGGCGTTATTTCCGCGGCCAAACGTAGCATCGTTATCCTCACGCCGTATTTTCTACCAGAGAAACGCTTAGTTGGCGCGCTGCAGAGCGCTGCGCTACGGGGCGTTAACGTGACGATTGTTCTACCGGAAAAAAACAACTTTCCGATCGTGCGCTGGGCGTTGCGGCATAGTTTGTGGGAATTATTGAATGTCGGGATTGTTATTCATGAACAACCACCGCCTTTTGCGCACGCCAAGTGTTTACTCATCGATGACGAATACGCGCTCGTTGGGTCAACAAACTTAGACGAGCGGAGTTTACGCCTGAACTTCGAATTAGGCATTGAAATTTTTGATTGTTCGCTCAACGAAAAACTCCGATCCTATGTTGAGAGCATTCTGGTCGCGACACGAACGGTTCATAAATCTGAAATTATGGAACGCGGCCTATTCGTACGACTACGTGACGCACTAGCTGCTTTGTTCTCGCCTTATCTCTAGAGCCGCATCGTCAAAACGGTCTTTGCGCGGCTCGTGTTTCCGACCGCGCTGGCCCCGGTTTTCTTATTGTCATTGTCGAGTGTGCTACGCGTGGCATGATTCTCTTATAATGGCTACCCGTTTCCACTTGTAATAAATACGATGAGCGTAGACAACACCCTTATTCTTTACGGCGTTCCCTTTTCGCAACCCGTGCGGGCAGTGATGTGGCTGATGATTCTAAAACGCCTGCCGTTTCGCATGGTGCTAATCAATCCGGGTTCGCAAGGTAAATCGGGTAGCCGCAACCCAACGTTTTTGGCGAAAAACCCGGCGGGAACAATCCCTTTTATCGAAGAGCCGGATACGGGCTTTGTGCTCGGTGAAGCGCACGCAATCATGTGTTATCTCTCGCGAAAACACGGCTGGACGGATGTGTATCCCACGGCAGAACAACTGCGAGCAAAGGTAGATTGGTATTTGCATTATCATCATCGTACGGTCCGCGAAGCGTCAGTTGGCTTGGTTGCGCCTAAGATCCGTAAAGACTTGGATATCCCAGAAGCGATCCTCGACGCTGCGCGAGCGAACGCAACATTAGCACTTAGCACGTTAGAGCAAGGTTGGTTAGCCGATAGCAAATACTTGGTTGGCGACACCGTAACTCTCGCGGATCTCGCTGCGTACGTCGAAATCGGCCAGATTCAAGCGCGCTACACCAATGTTTATGATCTGAGTCCGTTTCCAAACGTGCGACGCTGGTTAGGGGAGATGGCAAACATTGAGGGGCACGACGACGTGCATGTCGTTCTCGAGGCACTTGGCGACATTTCGCAACAAGCGCCGTCGATGGACACGATCAAGCACGCGAATAAACGCGCCCTGCAAGTTTTGCAGCAAAAAATCGCCGAAATTGAAAAAGATTAGCGGCGAATGATTGTTGTTAGCAGTTCACAGCTAACGCGTCGCCGCCCTACAGCCGATATTTTTTCGGTTTAAGTACTGCGAGGAAAACCATGATCGAGCTTTATACCGCATCAACTCCGAATGGTTGGAAGGCATCAGTAACATTGGAGGAGCTCGAAATTCCCTACAATGTGCATGCCGTTAATTTGAGCGCACAGACCCAGAAGGAGCCGTGGTTTTTACAATTGAATCCGAATGGACGCATACCGGTCATTGTCGATACCGACAACGACAATTTTTCGGTGTTCGAAACCGGCGCGATCATGATCTATCTTGCGGATGTAGCGGGACGACTGCTTCCGACGGATGCAAAGGGTCGCTCGCGGGTGTTGCAATGGTTGATGTTTCAAATGGGTGGCATCGGCCCGATGATGGGCCAAGCAAACGTGTTCTATCGCTACCTGCCAGAGAAGATCCAACCCGCGATCGAGCGTTACCAAAACGAAACACGCCGCCTGCTTGAAGTGTTAGAACTACGCCTATCCGAGAACGAGTGGCTGGCAGACGATTTTTCGATCGCCGATATTGCGAACTGGTGTTGGGTGCGTACGTATAAATGGTCGGGTGTGTCTGTCGAGGGCTTGCCGAATCTCAAACGCTGGCGCGATGCGATCCGAGAACGGCCGGCGTGCCGACGCGGGGTCGAAGTACCTGAAGCGCTAGCGAACATGGAAAACGATCGGCAGGCTGCCGAGAAATTTTCTAAGAATGCCCAAACCATAGTGCAGACCTAATCGCGAGCGACGCCGAACGATCGACTTACCCGGCATCCGGATTATACTGATCAGCAATTATTGAAGGATAATCACTATGGGCTTCGAAATCTTACCGTGGCATTGGATAGTTGCTGGCATCGCGTTAGTGATTTCAGAGATCTTTCTCGCGACATTTTTTATATTGTGGTTTGGTGCGGCGGCGGTAATCGTCGGCATATTGCTGTACGTTAAGCCGGAACTGAGTGTCACCGCGCAGATCCTAATTTGGACAATCGGCTCAACGATTCTAGCCTGGGGTTGGTTTAAGTACCTAAAACCGCTGTCGATTGATAAGACCAAAGCCGGGTTATCGAAAGAGGCTATCGTCGGTGAAGTGGGTCAGGTATTGGTTGCGCCGAATGCGGACAAACGCGGTAAATTACGTTTTCCGGCGCCGGTTCTGGGCGCCGATGAATGGATCATCATTTCTGAAGAGCAGCTGGCGATGGGCGATCGCGTGCAAGTGGCGGACGTCTCGGGCAACTCGTTGATCGTGAAAAAGGTCGTCGCATCCGCAGCCGAATAACAGGGCTATC
>JAVJHY010648616.1:0-18010 GCA_035593235.1 Phascolosoma agassizii | reverse complement strand
AATTTTTTTCTTCCCGGCTTCTGGCCACACAGTGCCTTGTATATTGGCGCCGCAAACGATAGACGCCAACTCGGCGTGACCATGTCTTCGGATAAATGGGCTCGCAGTGAGGATCCGATCTGTGTTCTGGAGGCCAAAAAAGACGGGGTCCTGTTTCGGCCGTTGGAGGAAACTCTCGCAGTTGATTGCTGTACCGTGCTTCGCCCGCGGCTGCAGCCAGAGTCCCTGACCCAGGCCTTGTCCCGTGCTGTCGCCCATGAAGGAAAGTTCTACGATTTCGAGTTTGATTTTACCCGGTCCGATTGCATGGTCTGCACCGAAGTGATATACCGGACATATCATGGTCTCGAACCGATCCACTTCTGCCTCACCGAACGTGCAGGACGCTATTGTCTGAGTGCCGAAGATTTGCTGGATCAAGCCTTAGATCAGGATTATTTCGAAGTCATTGCAGTATATGGGGTACGTGGAAACCGCTTGATCATCGGTGAACTGGCAAAAGATGCGTTAGCTCGAAGTTATCGAGGTTGAACACAGTGTCACAATCAGGCATCCAACGTCTTCTCCCCGGCCACGAAAGGACAAAAAAAGGGGGCATCGCGATGTGGCCAAATCCAACCTTTCAAAAACTAAGGCAGGGAGCCGAGTTTTCTACTGACTTTGGCCTGACTCACAGATCGCGATGCCGCCCACACAACGTAGCATGAGACATGCCATATCAGAGTGAGGACTTGATCATGAACGAAACTTAATCTTTTACGCTGCTACCCAGGTAACCAAGGATACGCTCAGTATCCTCCTTCTGGCCTTCGCGAAGTGGGCTGGCACCCCACCGGCACGGGTTCTTGGCGCTGTCGACCGCTTCTTTCTATCGAAATCCAATTTACTCTAACCCACTGTTCAGATTTTTCCACCCAGCAGATCAATGAAAACGAGCCGGACGAATCGGGTCGATCTCCATGTATTTTAGAATTCTCACATCAGGCTACTTCTGATCCATGACAAGCGCTTCCCCAGCTCCTTCCGGTTCGCGCACGGAATCGATCATATCTTGCACCGATTGACCAGGAGCCGGGCAAAAGGGCGTGAGGCTCAGCGTCACCAAAGCGTTGAGCAACATGCCAATCGCTCCAATACCCTGGGGACTAATACCAGACGGGAAAATACCGAACGTCCATGTCTTCATGTCACAAAACACAACTGCAACAATGTAAAACGCGGTAAACCCGATCCCTCCGAGCATCCCTGTCACCGCAGGGATCGTCCCAACTCGTTTGCTGAATACACCGAATACAATCGCAGGAAAGAAACTAGCGGCTGCAAGTCCGAAGGCAAACGCCACCACTTGGCCGACAAACCCAGGGGGATAGATCCCAAACAATCCTGCGATAACCACCGCTACACCGATGACGGCTCGCCCCACCAACAATCGTTGCCGCTCCGTCGCCTCGCGATTGATCATGCGATAATAGACGTCATGAGCCACACTACTTGAAATGACCAACAACAATCCGCTCGCCGTCGACAGGGCTGCTGCCAATCCTCCAGCCGCCACGAGCGCGATAATCCAACTCGACAGTTCGGCCATTTCCGGAGTTGCCAACATGATGATATCGCGATCCGGTCCGGATAAGCCCTTCTCCCGCATCATGATGCGTCCATCCACACCCTCACCACCTCTACTGGTTAGCCAGGCCTGATGTTGCTTCTCGATCCGAATCAACTGTTCCGGCTTCAACTTGCCATTGCGAAAAACCTCATTGTCTTCACCGGCTGAATAACGCAACACACCGTCTCCATCGTCAAGCCATCGAATCAACCCAGTGTCACTCCAGCTATGAAACCAGCCTGGCAATTCTTCCATCGTCTTTCCATTCAAACTCTGGATCATGTAGTAGCGAGCAAAGCCGGCTGTGGCAGGAGCTGTCAGATAGAGCATCGCAATGAAAAAAAGAGCCCAGAAAGCGCTCCACCGCGCCGCCTTCACGGTCTTCACGGTATAGAACCGAACAATCACATGTGGCAATCCTGCCGTGCCCGCCATCAGAGCCAACGTCACGAAAAACACATTTACCTTGTCCCACTTCCCGACAAACGTATCCGTGTAGCTGGAGAACCCGAGGTCAGCCTGAATCTGATTCAACTTCTCCAGCACGTATATGCTCTGGCCACCCGCTAACTCCGGACGAAGCTCACTACCAAGCCCCAACTGTGGCAGAGGCACACCGGTAAGCTTGATACTGATTGCAATAGCAGGAATCAGAAAGGCGGTAATCAGCACCCAGTACTGAGCCACTTGCGTCCATGTGATCCCTTTCATCCCTCCCAAGGTGGCGTACACGAAGACAATCGCCATCCCAATCATCACACCGGTATGGATGTCCACCTCGAGAAATCGACTGAAGACCACTCCTACCCCCCTCATCTGACCGGCGACATAGGTAAAACTGATAAACACGGCACACAGCACGGCAACGGATCGAGCCACGTCTGATGCATAACGGTCACCGATAAAGTCTGGCACCGTGTAGTGGCCAAATTTTCGCAAATATGGCGCAAGCAACAAGGCCAACAACACATATCCCCCGGTCCACCCCATCAGATAGACCCCGCCCGCGTAGCCCATCGTTGAAATCAAACCAGCCATCGAGATAAAGGAGGCAGCACTCATCCAGTCTGCTCCGGTTGCCATGCCATTGGCGATTGCCGGCACGCCACGACCTGCCACGTAGAACCCTTTTGTGTCGCGCACCCGACTCAGCCAAGCGATGACCAGATACGTACCAAACGACAGACCGACAAACAGATAGGTCCAAGCTTTCACACTCATCGCGTAACCCTGTCTTTTTCGCCACCGGCAAGTTGTTTCAAATCACGATGATGTTTCGCGTCTAGTCGATTCATCACCAGACAGTAGGTGAGAATCAATAAGACAAAAATGATGATACTTCCCTGTTGAGCAAACCAGAAACCAAGCGGATAACCAGTGCCAAACAACATGGTTTCGTTGAGGCGATCAGCAAAGAGAATCCCACAACCCAAGCCGGCCACCGCCCAGATGGTGAGCAAACATAGAGTCCACCGTACGTTCGCAACCCAATACATTCGAAGAGATGCTTGGACCTCCGGCCGACGCAAGTCGGGATCTGGTTCTGTCTCGTCAACGTTATCGTCCATCTCAACTTCCTCCACGTTCTCTTTAGTTATTTCACCTGGTCATGACTAAATCACCGAGAATTCAGAGTGGTCTCTCACCGCCTTGAATTCTCACAGATTCAACAACGGTTTACGTTCTATATCACCTCTGCGAAATTCTGAATCTTGATGGATGTCTTCGTCACCTTTTGCGGCCTTGAACAAATCAAGACAGTCAGCGCCCCATTCCGAACGGGTCTTCAGCCGTCTAAGCTCGACTATAGCATGTGATTGTTCAGCATCGACAGGCTTCTTCCTACCGAAGTTCAGATCTTGAATCTCACCGGAATAATAATAAAAAAACTTACGGCCGACTGTAGGATAAAGATGGCACGCATTTAGCTAATGCGGATCTACAGAAATCAATATTCTTCGCATCCACAAGTAAGGATAGCATATTACAGAAAAGTCTATGCCAATTGGCTGATTTGTGGACGATTTTGCTTTTTGCTCAACCAATTTAGGATTACGATGGGAACAATCCTCACTGTCGACGATAGCTTAACCGTTCGGAAAATGGTTGAAATAGCCTTTCGCGAGACGGAGCATGTCGTGATCTCGGCAGAGACCGGCGAAGAAGGACTGGCTTATGTTCAAAAACAAGCGCCGGATATTATCTTGCTCGACTTCGTACTCCCAGACATGCAGGGAGTCGACTTTTGCGACCGACTTCAGGAAATGGATGCAAACTGCTCGATACCCATCCTATTGATCAGTGGCAAGAGCGATGCAATCCGACAGCTATACCAAGACATCCCCAATGTCGCTGACTATTTGACCAAGCCGTTTGCGATCAGTGTCATTCGCGCCGTTGTGTCCCATATTCTGGCCAAACAAGACGCCCCCGAAGAAGAAGAATCTTCTGAAGAGCCAGTCCTAGAGGGCATCGCGTCCGTTATAGGCGGCCCAACACTAAGCCAAAAACACGAAGAACTCTTGTTGAGCATTCCGGGAGCTCTATTGCCCGGCACGCAGGTACTTAGCTACCTAGGCCAAGAAAAGGCAAGTGGCGTCTTGATCGTTGAGAAGGACGGCTCCGGCCTTGATGTCTACTTTTCCGATGGATTCGTTACTGGAGTAGGATGTGATCAGCCGAAGATATATTGTGCAGGGCTCCCGTACCCTTTTCAAAACTTGCCTCATGCCGTCATTGCCGAGGCGGTTCGTCTTCAGCAGCAGAGCAAAATTCCTTTCTTTTTGACCGTATCGAACTTGCAGCATCACCCTGCTGACTTAGATCTAAAACAGGTCCTCGTCATGGCTGCCCTCCGAGTTACAGCGCAAAGCCTTCGTCAACCTGCTCGTCTACTATTCGAGAAGACAAGGACGGTTCCTGATTATATACTCCAGTGTCCGGTACACATACCCGTTTTCAGCATGCTCATCGAAAGCTACCGCCTGGTGGACGACTGGGCAACAATTGAACATACGGTGTCTAGCATGTCGGGTGTCTACAACAGGATACCTCATATGGACCAGTACCTGTCGATGGTTCACCTTCTTTCAGCAGAGAAAACAGTGTTGCAAAGGCTGGATGGGAGACACTCGATTGGACAGGTGGCTAGCTTGTGCAACCTAGATGTCTACGAAGTATGCAGGATTATCTATCGATTTGTGGAAGCGGGGATGTTGGAGTTGATTGGGCATGAACAGCCCAAGACCAGAGATCTACAAACAGGCTCTGGCGCCGATGATCAATGGGTCAGCACGATTGGCAACGCCATGCGTACGAGACATCACCCGGTTTGAGTAGATTTTCAAGAGTAGTCAAGACCACATTCCAAAAAAAAAGGACGGAGAAACATATGCCGAAAATTTTGATCATCGACGACATGCGTACAGAACGAGAGCTAATGAAGTCCGTTCTAAAACCTAAGGGCCACGTGATCGTGGAAGCCGAAGACGGTAAAGCGGGTATGGATCTCGCAAATTCAGAAAAGCCGGACCTTATTCTGTTGGACGTCGTCATGCCGAAAATGGACGGATTTCAAGTGTGTCGCAAGATTAAGAAGAACCCAGACACAAGCAACATACCCATCATCTTGATCACGACGAAGAGTCAAGATAGCGACAAATTCTGGGGTCTGAAACAGGGTGCTTCATCCTATTTAACAAAGCCGTTTGATGGGGATGAACTGGTAGCAGCTGTGAACCAGTACATGGCTTAAACTTGAACGAAATGGAAGGAGTTCGGCAAGAGTCGAGTCTACAAAAAATGAGCACACACAACCCGACCACCACATCATCCGATACAGGACTCACCGACACGTCGGGGCTGAAAGTCTACAATCTATTTGAAAGAGATGGTCTGCTATTCGGCATCGGAGCAACCTTGGTACGCGAAGTAATTCAAGATCACACATTGACCAAAGTTCCACTCACACCGCCTTGGGTGAGTGGCGTGATTAATCTGAGAGGACAAGTTCTCCCAGTGACACTCATCGATGACTGGCTAGGGCTTGCCACCGTCCCGTATCACCCAGAGCAACCCATCCTTGTCGTACAACACGGCAAGTTGCTCGTAGGATTCCAAGTGAATTCTTTTCGTCGGGTTGTACCTGTTCCCAACGAGGAGATTCATTCGAATCCTATCGCCTCACGGAACCCACATATGGCAGGAATATGGCATCCAAAAGGACAGCAACTGGTCAGCTTACTGGATGGAGAATCATTACTAAATAGCATACTCAAAAAAATAGCCACCGAATTCAAACTCTTCCAAGTTAGGACGTAACCGAGCCGAAAGAGGGACATCATGAAGAATCAGAAAAAACAAACCGATCAAGTAAAACACGACCCAGCCAAGCAGGGATCGAAGAGCGGTCCAACGACAAAGAAACGAATGAAAATTGACTTCAACGTTCGTAACAAGATTTTGTTCGGCATGATCAGCTTAGGGTTGGTTGCGGTAGTTTCGACAGCCGCGGTAAGCTACTACCTCTCATCCAAAGAAATCACAAAACAAGCTTTCGCTGAGTTGACCGCGGTCGGGTTCGTCAAGGCTCGCAGTATTGAGGAATACTACAAGGAAACAGGTTACGAACTCGCTGCTCAAGCCGAGGGCGAAACCGTCAAACAAGCAATACAAGAACTTACGGAAGGACGGAAGCAACTGTTAGCTGATCTAGAGCAAAGCGGCGTGCACATGGGTCCAGAGGCCAGAAAGAGAATCCGTAGTGCCGTACAGTCCTACTACGAAGATGTGCTTATCAGCAATCTGAGGAAGGTGCGAAATACCGAACCTGGCACAGCCAATATGTTTATGCATACGGACATCGAGGCAAACCTTCTGCAATATGTGTATACGGTGAAAAATCCAGCGGCCGTCGGCAGCAAAGATCTAGAAAACGAAGTCAACGACATTGCGGCTAACGCCAACCTAGACGAAACGTTCAGGATGGGAATGAGTGCGACGAGTTACTGCACTTCACACAGCAAGTATCACGCAGTTCTTGACGGTATCAGAAATCGGTTCCACCACTACGACGTTTTTTTAGTAAATAGTGAAGGCACTCTCGTTTACTCGGCGGCCAAGGAATTGGACTTTAACGGAAATTTGAATTATGGTCCACAGAAGGATACGGGGTTAGGGAGAGCATACGCACTTGCGATGGACCCAAACAATAACGCGCAGGGAACCATCGATGACCACGTGCGAATCACCGATTTCTCCCCCTACTCGATCTCGTATGATGCACCCGCATCGTTTTTATCATGTCCGGTCTACTCGGATACAGGTGAGAAAATGGGTGCCATTATCTACCAACTCTCACCCGACCGAATCGATGCTGTCATGACGGCCGCCGGGACAGCACACGACACGGGGCTTGGAATGACGGAGGAGTCCTACCTCGTAGGCAAAGACCTTTTTCAGCGAACCGATTCACGCTTTATTAAAAATCTGAAGGCGGGCCAAGAGAAGCGCGCATACCTGTCTGCTGATGGAACAAAAATGAACGAAACGACTATCGGTGTTCTCAAGATTCCGACCACAGGTGCCAAGCGGATTTTTACCAAGGGTGGCGATCAAGAAGGGACGGACATCTATAACGACTTCCGAGGTGATTCTGTGCTAGGATACTATTCGCCGTTGGACGTCCATGGAATAGAGTTGGGTGTCATATCCGAAATTCATGCTTCGGAGGCCTTTGCACCAGTCCGACGCCAGGCCCAGGCTTCTGTCATGATCGTCGTGTTGACCTTGACAGCTTTTGTGTTGCTTTCCATTCGCTTGGCGGCACAAATTACCAAACCCATTATGGCTCTCGCCGATACGGCAAAAAGAATTAGTGAAGGTGATCGTGATGCACGAGCACCTGTCATGACCCGTGACGAGATTGGCACACTAGCTCAAGATTTCAATGATATGATGGATGCTCGAGTCAAGTTGCTGGGTGATGCAGAAGCACTAAATACGCAGCTTCAGGGCCAGATTCAAGACATGCTCATTGTTGTCAGTGACGCGTCAGATGGAGATATGACGGTTCGGGCGGCAGTGCATGAAGGAAGTTTGAGCAACCTCGCCGATGCAGCGAACCTCATGTTCGAAAACGTGAGCGAGGTTCTTCTCGAAGTCAAAGAAGTGACCACACGTGTGGCTTCGTCCGCAACGGAAATACAGGCCTCCTCAGAGCAACTTTCTATGGGTGCCGAACAACAGACGGACGAAATTATTAACACAACGTCAGCGGTCCAAGAGATGGCAGCCAATATTGAATCCGTTTCCGAGAACGCGACGGCAGCCTCAGAAGCTGCGAAACGGGCACAAGACACTGCTGATGAAGGTGGAAAGGCTATACGTGACGTGGTTGCCGGCATGGACTCCATCCGTCAAAGTGTGCAAGCTCTTGCAAAGAAAATTAAACGGCTTGGTGAACGCTCCATGGAGATTTCCACGATCGTAAACACCATTGGTGATATTTCAGAGCAAACGGACATCCTCGCCTTAAACGCAGCCATCGAAGCTGCCCGAGCAGGCGAGCACGGCCTTGGTTTCACCGTGGTTGCTGAAGAAGTACGGAAACTAGCTGAACGTACATCTGGAGCCACCAAAGAGATCGGTGCGCTCATCACGGGGATACAAAATGAGACCAACGAAGTCGTCACCTCCATGGAAACACAGACCGAACAGGTGGAGCATGAGAGTTCCATTATTTCCGAAGCCGGAAACACGTTGAATCGTATCCGAGACTACTCAGTTCAATCTGCTGAACTCGCAAATGAGATCGATCTGTCAGCAAAGCAACAAGTACGTGGTTCAAACGGTATCGTGAAGGCGATGGAAACGATTTCATCCATCGCTCGAGAAGCCCAAAATGGAGCCAAACACACTCGCCAATCAACAGAAGCGTTGAACGAGCTGGCGCTTGAGCTACAGAAACGAATGGGACAATTCACCGTGGGGATGAACTAGGACCAACCCTAGGAAGACGCTTGTGGATGACATTCATGTCGACCGGATACGTCGCATTGTTTCGGAAGAGTTCGGTTTTTGGGTGCGTGATCAATGGGTAGAGCAGCTCAAGACAAAAGTAGCTTTGCGCATGAAAACTTGTGGAGTGACCAACCTTCGGCAGTACATCGAGATGTTAGAAACAGCAAGTCATTCAAAAAGCGAACTTTTTGCCCTTGCCGAAGATCTCTGGAACCATGAAACGACGTTCTGGAGGCATCCAGAGCAGATGGAGACACTCGGCAAGATCATCCTTCCGTCTCTTCGTAGCAAAGGACGGCGAAAGGTACGCTTAGCTAGTTTGGGATGTTCGACAGGTGAAGAGCCCTATTCGATGGCGATGGCCTCGGTAGGGCTTGGCGACCTGGTTGAATCTTGTGATCTGGAAATTACAGGGGTTGACGTCAGTCAGGAAGCCCTACGCCAAGCTCAGATTGCGGTGTACTCTCCTTTTCAGCTTAGACAGGTCAGCGAACCGATGCGATCTCACTGGTTTAACGAATTGGGCAACAAATGTGAAGTAAAGCAGGAGATCCGCAGAATGGTCAGATTTTATCGACATAATCTGCTCGATCCTCTTCCAATGACTGGATTGGACGTGATCTTTTGTTGCAACCTACTCATCTATTTTCAGAAAGATTGCGTCCATCGACTAACCCACTCCCTTCACGACGCTTTGAGGCCCGGAGGGTACCTCTTTTTAGGGCCATCAGAATCGGCACTATCCTACCCTGATTTATTTCAGTCTGTGCCAGCCAACAACACCGTTTATTATAGGAAGACCACCAGGACTACTCAATCGTCTCGGGAGGCCCCATACCTGCAGGAGAAGATGCGATGAATCTACTTCAAAACAATTCCGTTCTACACGAAACATATCAAGAGGATACGACCTATTGGTTGTCCTGTCTGAAAAAAGCTCTATCGAAACTACTCGCGAGTCCGAAGGACATCGACGCGCGCAAAGAACTGGGAGACGCGCTTCATTCGTTGCGAGGCGTCTCTGGTCTTGTACAAGCTTGGTCCGTGGCAGACGTACTTCAGGATTGGGAACGGCTGTACGAATTCTTGTCAACGCACAGTCCGGAGAATCCTGATCAGGGTAGAGAAATTTTGGAGCTTATGCTTGATAAACTTCCTATCGTCGAGGACCTGGTGAAGATGGAAATTGACGGAGCCGAGTCAAAGACAGAACAAATTTCTTCGGAACTCATCGATCAACTTCGTGAGATATATCCACTTTACTTTGAGGGTATAGAAAAACCAGGCAGCTCGGACGTCAACAGCGATGGCGTTGCAATAAACCGTCGGAACGATAGCCCGCGCTATGATTCCGCATTGCTCACCTCCGCTAAGGAGGACCAACCGATCGCTTTTCAGGAAGTTTCCAAGGAGGTCATCAGCCGCATTCTTGAACGAGTTACGAAACTAAAAGGAGATGATCCGAATTTCGATCAACTATCTCTTGTTCATGACGATTTCCACGAGCTGCGAGCCCTTTCTGTCATAAGCGAAAGAGAAGCCCTAGCTACCCTATCAGAGAACATTGGACACCTCACCATGGTGGCGGACCGGGTAAAGGACGAAGAGCCTGATTCCCTTAAGAAAATCCTGCAAGTTCTAGACCAAATAGAGCCTCTACTAACAGGCTTCAATAACGCAACGAAAGAAGAAGAAGGCATTTTGTTGGAGGCCTATCAGAAACTGTATGATCAGCTATCTATTCAATGGCCTGGCGATTTCAGAAAACAAGAGTTGAAGACCAAGCCGAGCCCTACGAAGAAAAAGGCGGCAAAGACGAAAAAACAAAAGAAGAAGGTAAAGACCGATCCACCGATTTCATCCGACCCAAGCAATCAAAAGACGCCAGAAAAACAACAGGAAGACGTGTCAACGGACACGCCTCAAACGTCCAGCACAGGTGCAGGCGATCAGAAAACCACCGATTCGAAAATCTCAGACGAATCGTCTGAGGTGGCGGAAATTTTCTCAAGAAACGAGGAATCATCAACGGCGGCCCATGACTTTCTAGACGCGGTGAACGAAGAGACCACTCCAGAGCATAGCCTCAACACATCCTCCGACGGGAAGACTTCCGATGGCGATGGGGCTTCTTCGGAGATCGCGAAGGAGGAATCATCAACGGCGGCTGATGACTTTCTAAACGCAGTAAACGAAAGCGCCACTCCAGAGCATAGCCTCAACACATCCTCCGACGAGAAGACTTCCGATGGCGATGGGGCTTCTTCGGACACCGCTTTGGAGTTTTTGGACTCGGTCAATCAAGATGAGAAACAACGCCTAACCCACCCCAAACCATCTTCTGGGAGGGCTGTGGATTTCTTAAACTTCGTTCAACAGGAAGATCCATTCAAACGACTGGGTACACCTCCTTCTTCAGATGAATCTATAACAACTGATTCTGTTGCCGAGATAGAGGCCGATGAGCAGATGTTGCAATACTTCTATCTCGAGGCAACAGAACATTTAGAAAACATTGAAATGGAAGCCCTTGCTTGGGCAAAGAAGCCGGCAAACTCGTCCACCGTTCTTCAACACTTGTTTCGACTCTTCCACACGCTTAAGGGGGCTGCACACAGTATGGGACTCACCCAGATCGGAGACCTATCTCATACACTTGAAGACCTTTTAGAAGAAATCATGGAGCACAAGCTCACAGCAAGAGCGAATGAACTATCTCCACTTGTCTTGGATACGGTAGATTTAGTGCGTAAACTCATCGACGAAAAAAGGAGTGACAACGCTAGCGGCCAGCATCTCATGGAGCTAGAACGAATTCACGAACAACTCACGGCCTATCGCAACGTCGTGCCTGCCCTTGTTGCGTCGTCTGACCAGGCAGCAGACGTACTATCGACAAAACTCGAGCCCCCACCTCCCCCGCTCCAACCCGAACAAAGTGAGTCACCGAAGGAAGTCACCGAAAAACGAGAGTCTAGTGTCGTCCGAGTGACCTCGCAGCGTCTAGAAAACTTGATGAATCTGATGGGAGAAGTCGTGGTTAGCCGTTCTCGGCTGGACACGAAGATCCTAGAAATCCTACGGCTACGAGAGGAACTCAACCTTTCCCGTGGCCGGCTGGTTAGTTTGGTTTACGAGTTTCAAGACAAGCACGAATACTCCTCGAATAGCGAATCCAGGCGTGCGTTGCCGCCTGGGCGCGCGCCCCAAGTCGGGATCTCTAGATCTCCAGTAGATCTCGGCCAGGGAACAAGAGAAAGCGAGGACGGTTTCTCTGAGTTGGAATTTGATCGCTATGATGACTATAATATTCTGGCTCGGAACTTGGTGGAGATCGGTGCGGATACATCCGAAATCATTGCCCAGCTCGATCGTTTTTTCGAATCCTTGTCTGATGAGTCCACCGAATTTAGCAAGACCACATCACAGTTGCAGGATGAGATTATTCGCATCCGCATGGTCCCGCTGACTCCGTTATTCCAACGCTTGCATAGAGCCGCCCTGGACGCCGCCCAGAAGGAGCAAAAACAAATTGAATTCGATGCGGTAGGTGGAGACACCGTATTGGACAAATCGATCATGGATCAATTGTACTCTCCCCTCCTTCACGTGATCCGCAACGCTGTTTCTCATGGCATTGAAGATGCGCAAACTCGAAAGTCTCAAGCCAAGCCGGACGTTGGACACGTGTCGATTCGCGCCTACCAACGGGCACACCAAGTGGTTCTTGAGATAAGCGATGATGGACAAGGACTAGACTTTGAGTCGATCCGCAACCAAGGCGTTCGGCGGGGTATACTTTCTAGCGATCAAACCCCCAATCAAGAGCAGTTGACCAAACTTATCTTCGACATAGGGTTTTCAACATCTGACACCGTCACGGACGTGTCGGGACGAGGCATCGGCATGGATGTCGTCCGACAGGAAGTAGAAAAGCTAAACGGAACGATCGATATAGCCTCTACGGCCAAAAAAGGATGTACACTTACGATTCGCCTTCCTCTGTCGCTTTCGATTAACGAAGCGTTGATCGTCAAAGTGGCCGGTCATGTTTTTGCGCTGCCGCTACACCATATTGAACGTGTCGTGAAGGTCAGTGGCCAAAAAGTCACCCGCTTGGACAAGGAAGGGGACGTGGTCCAGATCCAAGAGGCATGGGTTCCAGTTCGAAAACTATCCCAACTACTCGGCATGAGAGAATCGGACACGGGCGGGCTTTTTGTGATTGTTCGAGTGGCAGAACAACGTTGGGCACTTCAGGTATCCGATATTCTACGCAAGCAGGACATTGTCGTGCGACCTTTAGGCCAACTCTTGAACGACCACCCATTTTTCTTTGGCTTCACGTTGTTTGGAGATGGCAGCATGGTGATCATTCTGGATCTACTCGCTGTCATTTTGTCGTCTACGGACTCTCCATCTCTTCACACGATGGAGACCGTGGAGGTGGAGGGGGCCACGTCCGACCAAACAACGAAAGGCAAAATCTTAATTGTGGATGACTCATTAAGTATTCGAAAAATTGCAGAAAGCTATGTGTCTGAGCTCGGATATGACGTGGACTTGGCTAGGGACGGACTGGAGGCTTTGGAGCGACTTCGAACGGAAAGTTATAGGTTGATTCTTACGGATCTAGAAATGCCGCGAGTTCATGGATTCGAGCTCATTGCTGAAGTCCGCCGGAATCCAATCACACAATCGACTCCTCTTCTCGTCGCAAGCTCACGCGACTCCGAGAAGCACCGGCAGAAGGCGAAGAAACTAGGCGCAAACGGATTCTTGGTGAAACCATTTTCTATCGATCATCTGCGTCATGCGTTTCAGGAATTGCTCGTGGAACAACAACCCGTAAGTGTGTAAGCCCGTCTCGTAGTGAGACGAATGGATGGGCGAAATTGAACAACACAGCGAACCAAGAAACTCTCGGCACGACCAAAAAGATTCGTGTGCTCATCGTCGATGACTCACGGTTCATGCAACGTCGACTTGCAGAGATTCTGGAGGACACGCCAGACATCGACGTGGCTGGATTCGCTAACAACGGCATCGAAGCGATCGATCTGACAGAAGAATTGAAACCAGACGTGGTAACGATGGATATTACCATGGGCAAAATGGACGGTCTGCAAGCCATTGAACAGATCATGTACACGTGTCCTACACCCATCGTTGTGATCAGTTCCTACACACGCAAAGGGGGCCGTGGGGCCATGTATGCCCTTGAACTCGGCGTGATCGATATCGTCGAGAAGCCCTCTACCAATGGCGTGACGCTTGATTTAAAGCTTCAAGCGAACGAAATTGTTGAAAAGACAAGAACTGCTTCGAAGATTCATGTGGTTCGCAATCCACAGTGCAGTGTGGAGTGGATCAAAAGGCAAAGTCCGATATGTGAACGGCCGCCTCCAGAAACTTCTTCATCTATCGAGCATAGCCCTGCTCCTTTCGAAATCGGTGTACCTCCTTCTGTAGTAGGGATTGGGTCATCAACAGGCGGGCCCAAAGCCTTGGTCGAACTGCTTAGCCCAATCGCCGCAGCGGATTGCCCCCCCATCCTAATTGCACAACATATGCCCCCTAAGTTCACTCTAGACTTTGCGAGGCAGATCAATGACACGACTGATTTTTCCGCCGTGGAAGCCGACGATGAAATGTCGTTCGAACCAGGGCATGTGTATGTGGCCCCAGGTAGGGGACACATGTACGTCAATAACTCTAGAACTTTAGCCATCTCACGTGCGGAGCCAAGTTGCCTCACCAAACCATCCGTGGACGTTCTCTTTCTTTCTCTTGCGAAACAGTTTGGAGATGCTTGTTTAGGTATCATCCTTACGGGGATGGGGAACGATGGCTCCAAGGGTGCTTTAGCGATTCGAAAGGGGGGAGGGCATGTCCTTGCCCAAGACGAGGAAACATGCGTAGTATTTGGCATGCCACAGGCGGCTATCAAGATGGACGCCGTTCATCAGATCCTCCCGTTGCCGCGCATCACGGACGTTCTTTGCACCCTTTCATGTACCGCCACGGATCAAGATGAACGTAGGCCCATTGGCAACCACCGGTGTCTACCTAGCGAAGTAGCCACATAGAAGGAAATCAGCACGTGACCACTGAATTGCAAACAACAAAAGTTCGGCGCGACACGCGCATAGGAAACATGTATGTAGAACAATCGTTATTGATCTTCGACGTGGGCGGATCGTTCTATGCCTTACCTTCCACCTCCGTGAAGAAGATTTTTCTGTATAGAGAAGTCGATCGTTTTCGGAACGAATTCACGGACCCCACCATTCCGCGGGGCATGGTCTTTCGAGATGAGAGGGTCATCGTAACAGTGGACATGAAGCAACTACTTTTACCTAATGATGCGAGAGGGGATGAAAACAGCGTTGTCTTAGTAGTCGAAGTTGAGGATCGCGAAATCGGTTTTGTGGTTGACGAGTGCCTAGGAATAGAGCAGATTTCTACATTTGGGCACGATACCTGCTTTTTTCAAGACAAACTTTTTATTGACGATCGCTCGCCGTTTTCTGGCGGGAATTTATGGAACGGTGAAATTGTACTTGTACTAGACACTAAGAGATTCATTGCTGCCCAACATGTACTTCGAATAGATGAGGCAATTTCCGTGCAGGATGATCTACAACAAAAATGGGAAGAGTTGCATCATAAGGAGGAAAAGGTCTCTGCAGAGCCTAGTGTGCAAGGATACTTACAGCTGGCTGATTTGTACGAAGAGTTGGGGCTAGGTAAGGAAACCGCACGCATGCTAGAGCAAGCGGAGAACTTGGAGTCTAGCACATCGAAAGTTGAAACCACAGCCGATGAAAATTGCCTACTCCGTGGAAAATCCAACTTGCATATGTTTGTCGAAGTGTTGCAGGTTCTGAATCGCACGGAGCGCACCGGAAAACTACTCCTCGAATCGAACGATGTGACGTCGACGATTTACTTCTCGAAAGGCGAGATCATTCAGGCCAAAAACAGTCATCATCCAGATGGGTTAGACTCTTTTTATGAATGTTTTAAGTGTTGTTACGGTACGTATAGTTTTACCGAACAGAGAGTAGACGATGAAGAAACAACGATTACACAGACATGTGGACCCTTGATCGTAGATGCTGTGCGCCAACTGGACGAGTTAACGGGATAGCTGGTAATGATACGTTTAAAAACAGACGCCAGTTTAGACTATCTGGTGGTACAATCGTGCCGAGAATGGTTAGCCATACCCTTCGTCGAGGTCATCGAACTATGCCCCATGACGGTGTTCCGAACATTGCCACTCGCGAAACCAGGGGTGCTTGGGCTCACCGCCTTTCGCCAAATCATTCTGCCAGTGTTTAGCCTATCCGATGTACACCGCTCGGAGGAGGATGACCCACAGCAGGTCGACAGCGCCTCCGAGAAAATGGCTGTACTCGGTGAATATCAACAACCCAGACTAGCTCTACCTGTTACCGCCATCGGTAAGGTTTTAGAAGACATGAAACCAGAAGATTTTACGTCGGTCAACCAAGGGAACGGTGTAGTCGATAATATCTTGATGGACGCAGAAAAAAAGAGAATCCGAAAAATTACGCTCGGCTCATTCTCTTCATACTTGAGCCATTCTTCATAAACTGTAAGAGCTACATGATCCCAATAATAAGTCGTCCGGCAAAGCCTCTCACGAGCACTTGAGGGACCCAAAAAGGCATCTGTGGATGCGCGCCCCAGGCGGCGCCCCAGCAACACGGATCATCCACACCCCGAGGGGGAATCACAAATCGGTTTCGTCGCTACGTTCCGATCGGCAGAAAAAGAACAGGGAGTAGACGATGAACTAGGACGAAACAGCCAGCGTCGCTACGCTCCGGAACGGCGTTCGGTAAAAACCGAATTCACCGTTCCGGAATCATCGGAATACGCACCTATCCGATAAGCGGTCCTGAAACTTCAAAAATACATGCTGATTGAGGACTGAACTCGTAGGTCATAATCTTGCCTTCCTGTAATAGGAAAACCGACATTCAAGGCTAACCAAAGTGAACCTCCATCTGGACTATAGGTCACACCCGGAAGCAGATTTACAACAGTATGCCCCTCGTCATGACCATTGAGTTCAGTGGCCCCTTCCACCTCCAAAAGACCGCGAAATTCCGGAACAAAAAAGTAAAGCAAAGATCCGTTATAACTCAGTTCGTTGACAATTTCCTCTCCCGTCGGAACATTCAATGGTATGCCGAAGGCGGTGAATGCGACCAACTCCCAGTCACCCGACTTATAGCCCACACCAAAAAAAGGCTCCAACTCGACCTCTTCATCGCTACCGATGTGCTTGTCGTGATCCCCAGTAGGTAAGATGACCTCCAACCCATAAGCCAACAAGATTTCCTTTTCAATTAGGGCTGGATTGGACATCTTCAGCCCCAGTTTGACATTGCCAAAGCTATCACCAGCGTCTCCACTTTGCATGACATAAGGCGCACTAAATTCTAAACTAAACAGTGGGGAGAAGAAATACTCACCTAGAACTGTCAATGTCTGTACATCGGGCTCTCCCTCGTCGATGGATTCATAACTATAATCGACCCGAATTTGCTTTGCCGGCGAAGGTGATAGTGCCGAGATAGGATGTGAAAAGTGGAGGGCACCCTCATCATGTTCACCAGGATGGTCATGATGCGCATCTTCCGCCGCAACACGACATGCCCAGCATACCGTCACAATACATAAAACATGTAAAATAGTAGTTTTCATAAATTTTCCAGAAATTAAAGGGATACGATCCAAGTTAGTCGTTGCCTGAAAGAACCGGAAAGTAGCTTATGCACTTGCGGTCGTAAAACGATACGTACGTGGTTAGAAAGAACTTTGCTTGGTAGGTTGTAGTTATTCATGATCTTAATGCCTCCGTAAAGACCTCCTAGTTAGATAACAATCTAATCTAATTACTGGGAATCGAAAAAGATGTCAAGTCCTTGGATCTGCTGATTGTTTATAATAGGCATCACAATGCGCAAGATCTGCTAT
This sequence comes from Phascolosoma agassizii, assembly GCA_035593235.1. Lineage (NCBI taxonomy): Eukaryota > Metazoa > Annelida > Sipuncula > Phascolosomatiformes > Phascolosomatidae > Phascolosoma > Phascolosoma agassizii. The sequence continues at coordinate 366 of JAVJHY010648616.1, read as the reverse complement.
CGAGATACCAAGAGGCCGTCAATCACCTTCAGAACCTTTGGTGTTTTCGAAGAGCAGCATCGATCGGGCCGTGCGGCGATATCGGCAAGGAGGTGCCGAAGCGTTCTTTCAACCACGACCATAGCGGACACCTCCCGGCGGCTCGTACTTTTAGGGCAAGACCTTTTGGAAAAAATTCAAGATCTGACTCGAAATGAGTCACTGACGAGAAATCGAAAATGCCATGCATTTTCAAACCGGCCAAATCAGTACAATTTCACACCGGCGGTCGCACGTCGGCCGCCAAGACGACAGAGGTGGACCCGGAAATTCGGACCAGCGGTTTAGTTAGAAATGGGATATGGTTTTCTGGTTGTATAACCAGGA
>JAVJHY010647552.1:0-18014 GCA_035593235.1 Phascolosoma agassizii | reverse complement strand
GGTCATGGCTAACTCCTTTAGCGCTATTAAAGATCCGTTTCGAACAGCCTATCAGGTATTGTGTTGTTGTCAAAATATTTTTTGGTGTCGGTTTTTCTATCTACCTCATTGTTAGTTTTGGTGACTAGGTTAGACTTCTCGCTAACTGTGTACAACCAACCAGTCTGCTGAATTTGTCCCCCCCTTCTGTATCTTGATGCAACGCGCAAAACCGGCATTAGCTTTTAGGGCTGTGTCCGATATTTTTTTATCCGATATTTTTTTATGCGTCCGGGTTTGCTTCGCTATGGGTGTCTGCAATTGCTTTTGCTGGGTGTCTGAGTTTGCTTTTTTTGTTTTATAATTTAGGGTGTCTAGGAATTATCTAGGAATTATCTAGGAATTACTTCTAGGAATTACTTGGGTGTCTGGTTTTGTTGTTCGTTTCGGGTGTCCAGTTTTGTTTTTCCAGTTTTGTTTTGTTGTTTTTTCTGGTTTTGTTTTGTTCCCACCTTGGGATGGTCCAGGTGTTCTAGATTTACAACATCTGTTCCTGTTTTATTTCGATAGATTCTCTTTTTGAGTCTGGGGTAGTCACCAATATCACCGTCGAGTCTTTGCCCTACGACTAAGCATGTCAGTATTTCAGTTCCCGTATTTATCATGGTGTGCGCCGGGCCGCTTGATGGATAACCAATAAAATCGCCTGCTGAAACCGGGTAATCTATTTCGTCAATGGTCACTGTCGCCTCTCCTGACAACACGTAGACACATTCATCTTCATAGTAATGTACATGGTATTCGGTGGATTCACGACCTGGCTCCAGTTCTATTAAATGGACTCCCATATTTTTCAAACCTACCGCATCGCCCAGAGACTTATTGAGTCTTACCGCATTCACATTGAGAAAATGTGTTTTCATTTCACCTTCCATGCTCTCAATGTCATTTTTGCGCAAAATGTATTTCATTCCCGTATTCACTCCTCGTGCTATCTGCTTAATAATTAGTGTCCGTCCAAAAGCAGAGATTAATTAGGCGCAGCAAGGGATATCCTGGTACCCGCCTGCGATGACGCATAAATTGCTTCAACTATTTCCATATTTCTGAGGTATTGAGACGCTTCATTTTCAAATGGTACGCCTTGTGATAGCGCATCGACAACGTGCTGCTGAAGATCCATGACACAGTCGCCACCAAAACCCTTGTACTCCTTCGCAGGTAATAAGATCTCGGATTCTGTACTTCCAAACACCCGTTTGTGCACGGAACCATCGCCATCCAGACGCAAACTGGCTTTCGAACCCTCTACTAACCCGTCACCTAAGGTCAACCGATTATCTGAGGCACCTGAATCAAGCAGTCTATTTCCATCGAAAAGCGCCCGCGACCCATCACCATAGTTAAAGATGAAATATCCAGCATCTTCACCAGCAATAACCGGGTTCAGTTTTCTCAAATCTGCAAAAACAGATTGCGGCTCGCCTAGCAGGTAACGGAAGGTGTCAACCCAGTGCACCCCGGTTTCATGTACCAGAAGCTTGGGCATAGTCTGAAAATAGGGTTGACGATCTAGGTAGGCATTTGGCCCCTGCCCGTCGCCTGTACGCAGCCTGAAAGTGAACTGGTACACCTCGCCACAGGAACCAGCAGCAATTTCAGAACGAATTAGCCTGTACCAAGGTTGAAATCTGAAATTCTCGTGGACAACAATCGGAATACCGGCTTCGAGACCCATTTGAATCGCGGTACGAGCATCCGACAGATTTCCGCAAAAAGGTTTTTGACAGATAATAACTTTTACGTTGAGTGACAGAAGATCACTTAAAAGCCCAAGATGGGTAGCCGGCGGTGTCGCAATATCAACGATATCTGGTTGCACTTCGCGGCACATCTTTAATGCATCGTCAAAAACGCGCACCCCCGCCCATTCGGCATTTGCAGGAACGATGTCCGAAATTGCCACGTGCTCAACAGCGTCAATACGCTGCCACGCATCAACGTGGAACCGACTAAAATATCCCGCGCCAATACTGGCAACTCTCAGCCGGCGGCAATGACTCGAACATTCACTGTTCATTTGTCTTGCAAACTGTCGGAATTCATCTTAATTGAGCTGTAAATTTTCATTTTCGATTAATGTTGAGAGAGTATGCTTTTAGCCATTGGAATATCCAAGTGTATCGTAACGACTTCACTTGGGCTGAAACCACCCTTCATAGTTTCAGGGGGAGACTACGCAATGAGTGCCAACAACGGTCAACCTGAAAAAGGTCAGGTAACCAATGGACGTGAAAATGACAACCCATATGATAGCCCAGGGTCCTCGGGAGACAGAACAGGAGTCGTTAACGAGTCCGCCTCTCTATATAGAAGTCAGGGCGATTCAGGGGCACGACTACAAGAAAACCATCTCACAAGAAAAAAATCAACCCTTCTTCTGACGAACAAAGAATCCTGCGAACTAATCACACCTCATGTCGGATCTTCACCTGGAGAAGCCAAATCTGCCGAGTCCGGATCTGTCAAGCCCAATGAGCTATCCAGTGAGCTATCCAGTGAGCTATCCAATGAGCTATCCAGTGAACCATCCAGGCAGCCACACAGACAACCGTCCAGACAACCCAGCGCGCCATGGAAGTCGCCCAGAGTTCTATTTGAAGAAAAGGAAAATGTACTCTATTCTCGCCTCCACAAACGCCTGGCAAATATCCCGACCCGCAGCCGGCAGAGAAGACAGCAGCTCTATATCGATCTCTGGTCAGGCCAACATTGGCTGGGGCTAGCACTCACCGGCACGGAGAAACCCGGTATGTTAATTCCAGTTTCAAATGATACTGCTCTATCAGTGTCCATGACCGGCAGCTATAGAGTACTAAACCCCTCGGTGTTCTCCAACTAAGCAGGCGACCAGGAATATTCAAGTCCAGACATGTTGTAGACAAATAAATCTGGCCTAAACCGAATTACCACCTACCTGCAGAACATTCCGCTCCCGCGATCCACTACTTCCAGCGTTCGCGTCCAGAATACTGTGCGAACAATTAGCCAATTCGTCCGAATCAAAAAATCCGGATAGCGGAACATCACGATAAAAATGCAAAATTGTCTTCAACAAAGTACCGTGACTAACCACCAGAACGTTGCCCCACGAACCATCGGATATTATATGTTCGACACAATCCACCCCTCTTTTTTGCACTTGCTGAAATGTTTCTCCTCCGTCAAGTTCAAACAATTGTGGCTGTGTACGAAACAGTTCAACTCTCTCAGGATCCTCTTGCTCTATTTCAGACCATAATCTCCGTTCCCATGGACCCAATCGTATTTCACGTAATTCATCGAGATAGGTAACAGGAACATCGAGATCCATCGCGATCAATTCAGCCGTCTGGCGTGTTCGATTACTACTGCTCACAAACATGACATCGATAGACAAAGAATTAATCAGCGGTCTCAAAGCGTTGGCCTGATCAATTCCAGTCGAATCAAGTTCCGATTCACTTTGACCCTGGCAACGCCTTTCAGCGTTCCAGTTGGTTCTACCATGTCTGATTAGATGAAGTTTCATAACTGATTCACTATGGTGTTTAAGAGTTCTTGTAACAGGCTGTCCCGATTCAGTCCGTTGATCCTATACTACCGTTCTGCCAAGGCTCAAAGTATGCTCTAGAACCTACGGTAGGTACATATCCCATCTGGTAAGAGAATCGTTTTCGGCCTGCAATTGCGGTCAACGGAACGATGTATTCCACGTTAATGTCACCCTGATCTTCTACCAGACGACCGGGGAAAACAGCATCAAGGCCACGACCTAACGTAGCTTCGCTACGTATTTTTATTCTGTATCGCGCAGGCAACTTTCCATAGTCTGCCATTCTAATCTTTGCAGTCCCTTTGATTGCCGCAGTATCGGGTTTTTCACTAAATCGCATTTCAATGAGTTCCGGAAACTCACGCACTGAATCCGACTCTATCAAGCTCTTCATTTGCCTACGCCAGGTGACGTTGACCTCTTCCAGCTCACAACCATTGTGTTGCAATACGTCGCGCCAGAACACAAGTGGAGAGGGGTCTACAGGGGCATCAGGCCGGGTCGCCGAACGCAACAGATCACCCAGAATGTCCATTCCACAAGTGCGAACCAGTGCGTCGGTCCAAATATCCCCTAGACTATAGTAAAGCTCCTCATCATATTTTTCGGTGAACGCAGAATTGCTCAGCATGTCACTGAAAACAATATGCTGCCTATCCCAGGCAACAGCAGCTAGCCTCCAATTGCTCGTCCTGGATTCCACATCTGGCGCAATCTGAAATGATGTGTGCTGTGCCATACCCTCTATGAAAAAACGGGTACCTCCATAATTGTTTTTTAAAGCATTTTTACTGATAACACTCTGGAACACATGTGCAGTTTCATGGCTGAGTATTCTACGATAAGCTGCATCGCCATAAAAACCGGATATATCCATCCTGATCTTTTTCCATTTCGCAAGACCTGGTACATGATCGATTTCCGCTGTCATGTCAGCGTCAATTAGCGGAGAATCATCCGAATTCAGTAGAGAGACCAAATGCTGGTAATCCTGATCAGCATGGCCCATCAGGAAATCTGCAGTTGATTCACTGCCTTCTGGAAAAACAAACCGGTAGTGCGTGGTACTTCGCGATGTCGTACCCACGATATCGGATTTTCCTGTTCGAGTACCAATCATCTGCAGCATAAGTAGTCCAACCAGCAAAAAGACAACTAGCCCGCCCAGCCGTGCCAACCACAACAGCCACACTCCACTCAATCCATTGTTACTACCGAGGGGCTCCCTACTACTCCATATCCGACAACTAAAAAATAGAAGCACAAAAGCAATGGCAGAATGTACCAAAATCACTTTCCATGCATACTGCAGCTCAGATCCATGATATTCATTGCGGAGAACATTGAATACGTTAGCGAAACCGGCATCGCCATATTGGCGCTCGAAAAACATAACTCCGAGAATATAGATTCCATACAACACTAGCCCAGGAGTTCTGAAACAAGACAAAAAAATCCCGTAACTCAGTATAATGAATGCGAATATCATTTCCCGCGCCATAAACATTAGGTGAACACGTGAATAAAATACTCCCTCAAGCGACTGCGTATTAAACGCCATTATCGCTGCATCAAATGTATAGGAAAGTGCAATCAGCGTAGCAACCAGCGTCCAGGCGGCTAGAAACTTTGCCAAAAAAATTGTGGACCTGCTTACAGGCAATGCATGCAGAAAGTCGATCGTTGCATCGTCATATTCACGTGGATAGAGGCTATAAGCGGTTATCAGCAGTAGGACAGACAGTACAATGCCAACGTTAAGGTCTGTACCTGTATAGCAATAGCTGTTGCATATCGCGTGGTAGCTTTCTTCATCGATTCTTTTTGACAGAAGCAGGCTCACGCTGCCCATAACAATGAGTCCGCCCCATAGCCAGCCTATAGCAGCGAGCTGTTTCCACTCCTTGAGAATCAATACTTTCACAGTACTCTCACGATACTTTCACGATACTCTCAATGTAAATTAACCCGGTTGCTGTGCAGCCTTAAGACAGTACTTTCAATCGTGTCAGTAGCCAATTCAACTACATAATAGACGCGATCTCCAGCTGTATAAGGACCTGTTACCCATTGTTCAGTTTCGATATTACAATCCAGCACCTCGCGATCATCGCGCTCTAGTAACCACTCGACATCAAACGGATAGACTCGGCTGTGGCTGAACCAACACCGCGCACTTTCAGGAATGGATGCCCCATCCTTTTTCGATAATTTTATTGAGAATCGATGTATGCCTTCATCGAACACAATACGGACATCAGCGTCCATGTGTGGAAGTTTCTCAACAAATTCGTTTACCGAACTTCTTTTCGCCTGCCATTGCAACCACAACTGCCAGTCTTCAAAAAAACTATCAAGCGAAACACCTACTATTTTCTTAAACCGCCCGTCCACTGGATATAGTGCATTTCTTAAAGAAACAAACGCATGTATTCCAACAGGCTCAATTAAAAACTCCCGAGCGAGATCAATCACAACATGACTACCATATGTTTCTTCCAGATAGAACATTGCACTCAGCGCTATCAGCTCAGTCGACTTGTAATTTATTTTCTCTGACATGATTTGCCAGTATTCCGATAGATTAATGTCTCCATCATATCTGCCGGTGGTGTAAATCACGTGGGCCAACAACTGATCTTTCGGTTGCGCCGACACCACATTTTTTTCTACCCACCAGCGCGAAAAACCATCCAATATCCAGTGCCAGGGCTCAAATCCAGATCTGTGACTGGTGAGACTTTGGAAAATCTGGTGCACCGCCACCGTGTGCAGATGCAAATTAGAAATGGCATCTGCGTGCAAAAAATTAGCCTTGACAAGAACTCCGTCAGTCGATTCAAACCGGATATCAGAGTTGATTAAGTCTGGCTGTAGCGCTACGCGAATATTTGGCAATGTCGCAACACCCAGCTCATCTTGGAGCTTGGCAATAGAGGCCACGAGCTGGCTAGTTAATCTATCTGCTATTTCAAGGTGGGCAGGTTCCAGATATAACACTGATATTGCTGGATCATCATGACGGACCACAGAATCACCGGAAAAAAAATAAGGCTCCCTTTTCCATTTTTCAGACAGCGAGCCAAAGAGTCCAAGACCGGCGACAGAGGCAATACCTAAAATCACGAAATCTCGGCGCGTCAGTGGTTTGGCCAATACCTCTGCCACAGAACCCTCATTAAGTAGTGCCAACCCACAACCCACAATAATGAAGAAAAGTGCTATGAGACAAGTCTGGAAAATCTCATTCCAGGGAATACTATGGCGCTCGTATGAAAAAATATTGGCGTCCATCAATGCAAATGGCGCCAGTTGGTGTTGATCGATGCCTGGATACTGCACAAGGAAAAGCAGAAATACAGCGAGCCCCGAATAAAGGAATAGTCTTAAAAAACCAGTAAGACTAAAACAGAACACTATAGACCAGATCAAAGTAACCATAGTGGCCGTTTTCAGAGCAATAATGTTTAGGTAACGGACATCCAATGCATCACTACCGTCACTCATAATCGCCGCAATCAGTATCGATAGAAATGACAACAGGATCAGAAACAGCCAACCAAACCAGAATTTCTCACAAACAAGCATTGCTCGACTTATGGGTAGAGCTTCAACAAACAAACGCGTTTTGCCTAAGTATTCACCAACAATTAATCTTCCCCCGATAATGAAGGCGAGCAACGGCACAACAGTGAGTAGCGAGAACCTGACAACTTCTAGAGCACTGATGGCGTAAGGACCAGACAATTTCATACCAACGCCAAGGAGAACCACTGCAAAAAATCCAATTGTCAGCAAAACCATCATAGCGCCATGCTGCTTCAAATCATTTGTTACCAGAGTACCCAACATTTTCGTTTTAAATATTTAGCTGGAAGTCCGCACGGCAGAACTGGAAGAACCGAGGCGTTTCCACTTTGAGACCGATTTACCGATTGTCCAGGGCGCGCTGAATTCTACGCAACGAGGGGGATCGGCAAATCGGACCGGTGTGAGAGTGCTGCGGGTTCTTCCGCACAGATTCCTTGAGTAATTGATCATGTGCGTCCTGCAACCGAAACCAGGGATACAAAAACATCCTCGAGAGACATTGATTCTTCACGCCAGCCCAAGCTAAAAAAACTTTCCAGGACATGCTTTCCTTGGCTGGGCTGCGATTGAACAACTATGGACTTTCGGTCTCTCGTTTCCGATAATTGAAGGACGTTAAAAAGGCCAGCCCCTGCCGGCACCTGAGGACCAGCGACCCCAGCCGACGAAGAGAAAGTCCGGATATTTTTTGTCAAAGTACGTAGATCTCCTTCATACAGCGCAACGCCATCTTCCACTATACAGATCCGGTTAGCCACTGCTTCGATGTCATCAATCAAATGCGTAGAAAAGAGAACTGTTGCACCTACCTGAATAGCTTGTTCCCGAACGAGACTTAAGAACTCGCGCCGTGCAATTGGATCCATTCCGGCGGTAGGCTCGTCAAGAATCAATATTTCCGGACAAGTAGACAAGGCGACAGACAATGCAAGCTTTGCCTTCATACCGCCAGAAAAAGTTCCAATTTTCTGTTTCGAAGGCAACGAAAAACTATCAAGAAGTCCTTGGAAACGCGCATTACTCCATAGAGGGTAGAAACCGCGAACAAATTTCCCCAGGGAAATGGGCGTCATCCATCGGTAGAAATTTTGCTCCTGCGCAACATAGCCAATACGCTGACGGTTCCTGATTACGTTTTCATCATCACCAGAAAATAATCTGATCAAGCCTTTATCTGCTCGCGTAATGCCAATCATGATTCGAATAGCTGTGGACTTACCTGCCCCATTTCGCCCCAGAAATCCGTAAACCTCACCTGCATGTACTGAAAGCGACAACCCTTTCAATACTTGAAGCGAACCATAGTACTTGTGAATTTCCACAAGTTGCAGCACAGTTCTATCGTTTACATCAAGGTCTCTCATAATCCAACCCTATCAGGTCGCTTGTAGCGGATTTCGTTCCAGCAATCTTTTGGATACCGGCACCAGATAAATTGCGGAGAATAAACAGTAGAGACCCATAAAAACCAATTGAAGTTCAAAGCCAATACCCGCGTCAATTAAATAGCCAGTGAGTCCGGGGCCTAAGGCCGATGCTAATACCATCGCTGCCATAGTCAAAGATCTGATTGCCCCAAGATGTCGTGTACCATAGACCTCTGGCCAAAGCGCTCCAAAAATCACAATGGAGAAACCATAAGATGAGCCTAGCAATATCATAAACGCATAGATGGTGATCGGATGATCGAAGAAACTCAACACCAGACAACCTACCCCCAACGGAATCAGAAAAACAGGCAAAAGCCTCCTTGCACTGAACCTGTCCACCAATGAGCCAGCGAATAGAGATACTAATACCGTAGTCAAGGACATTACGGCGAAGGAGCCCGCGATGCTGGCTCTAGACCATGATTTGAGTTCACCAATATGCACTTGATGGAATAAAAAAGAAGTACCGATAAAAGACGGAATCAGTACAACCGTGCAGATCAGCCAAAACATGTGGTCATGTACGACCTCAACCCGAGTCCAATGCCGAACCGGATCCGCCTTCTCATTGACATTTAGCGCCGTCGACCGAGGCACCCGTTCAGTTCTCATCAAGTGTAATAAAAGTGGTAAGGCTACGCAGAGCAAGATGGCACTTGCCGCCGCCCAGGTCGTGCGCCACCCGAACCAGGCTATGCAGCCGACAACAATGATTGGCAGACAGGCCTCACCGAGCTGATGACCCATTGAGGTAATTGCAACAGCCCTACCTCGCTCTTTCGTGTACCAGCGTCCCATCGCTGTTATCGCCGTGTGTGTCATCATTCCCTGACCGAACAACCGCAGACCGTAAATGACCGCGACTAACATAGCGGTAGATGACACCAGCGACATAGACAGGCAAGCCAGGGCTAACGCACAACAGATAGCGACAGCAACAGTTCTCATTTTGTAGTCGTCAACTACGCGTCCAAGCCAAACCAATGTCAGTGCGCTTGCCAAAGTACCCAGCATATAGATGCCACCAAATTGTCCATGGCTGAGACCAAATTCTGCTCGAATTTCGCTGCTAAATTGCGCTATGAAAAAAGTTTGGCCGAAACTCGAGAATATCGTTAAAACGAGCCCACCCAGGAGCCATCGTGCATTGGACCTGATAAAATTCAGCGTATTCACGATGAACAGCCTGTATTCAGGCAAGCCAAATGCGCTCTTTTCATAATATTCCGCTAGGTACTTCCGGAAGTGCCGCTACGGCCAATGATCGTTGGCACGAAAATCGGTTGATTCGAGACCGACACCAAAACTGGCGCAATATGCACCGAATGCGTTCGCTACCATGACCAGCGAGTCGATAATCCAGCGTTGTGCGTTGGATTGCGTGGGTTATGTCTGGTTAATCCAGACGTTTTGCCAGGATTTCAGAGCAGATAAACAGGCTCAGGAATGCTTAGCCATCTAACTTGGGGCCTCAAACTTGGAGTCCGGCGGGCTGTAGGCTACGAGCTCGGCTCCGATACGATGAGCCTGAATTACAACCCCTTCAAGTGTGACAGTCAAGTCAATCTGATCAAAAACCGATTCAAATAGTAGCCCATCGGAAAAAAAAGCGGTAGAATATGCCTCCTTGAAAATCAGCTATTTTTGCTAATTTTCCCCACGTCAACCGAAACGAGATTAAAAGACTTGAGCGATAACGAAGACCAACTGAACATCTGGAAGGACCTGGCCATTAGCAAGCAAATGCTGATGAACGAGGCAGCATCAGCGCTGAAACTCAAGTCAGAATGGACACAGGAAGATCTTAAAGTTGCTCTTGACGACGCTATCAAGAAAGGCGCGTCTGCCGAATCTGACATCAAAACAGCTGTCGAAACCGCTGGTGCCAAAGTTGCGGATATGGAAGAACGACTCAGTCTCGCTGAAAAAGCAAAGGCCAAGGCTGACGCTGATGTAGAAGAGTCTACAAAAGGCCGCCTGACGGCTGAGTCGCAGCTGGCTAATGGCAGAAGAGACAATGCTGAAGCACTGAAAAAGGCAAAACAGCAAGTCGCTGAAAAGGAACGAGAGCTGAAAGCCATCAACACTGCGCTGGCAGATACCCCGGACAATGTTGTCAGAAAGCTTAAAAACCTCAAGAAACAAAAACATGAGGAAAATCAGGCCCGGGTCAGGGCAGAAGATACCAACAGAAAACTGAAGAAAGATAACAAAGCACTCGAAGAATCCGCCAAAGAGCAGGCGGACCTGGCGGAAAAAGGTGCCCAGCTGGCTGAGCAATACAAAACACTTCGCGAACTGTGCGAAAAACAGCAGGATTCCCTGAAGAGCGCAGATCTTGAGATAGAGGAGATACCAGATCTGGACTACAGCGTTCTTGACGCTTTCGAAAGCAAAGAAGTCGTTGAAGAATCAAAAAAGGAAGTGGCGCACGCCTGAACTCCTCTCGTATAATCACATTAGACCAAGACCGAGGAGTCTGCGCGGTCGAGCCGGATGGGCTGAAGCGTAATGTTGTATATTAAGAGTAAAACTGTCTCCAGGCAGGTCTACCAGGAATTAGTACGGTTTATTATTCGCAACCAAAGGCAGCCCGTCACAGTTGCGTGATCCCCACCCGATCTGTAGTACTCTAGCGTTGAGCGACTCTACAGCGATCAGTCAGCGATAAAATCAACCAGACATCTAACCCCTGATGGAATCTTGAGATCGGGGTTTGGCAGAACCAGTCGGACGCCATAGGTACCACTGGCTGCATCAGCAACAGGATCTATCCGATGCACAGTCGCCTCGAGCTTCTGGTCCTGATATCCAGGTACGTTCAACGACAATATGCCACTCATGCCAGACGTAATATCACCCAGATTTTCCAGCGGAACGATAACCTCAATGTGAAGCGGATCCAGCTGGGCGATACGAAACACCGGTTCACCCTCTACATACTCCCCCACAGTACGGTATCTCTTTACAATTGCGCCTTCAATCGGACTTTTAATGGTTCTCCGCTCTAAAACAGCCACCGCCCGAGCGACTTCAAGCGTGGCCAGTTCCTGATTTTCCTTTTCCTGACGTACCTGCAGACTCGCTATACGGGACTCTGTCTTGACCTGATCCATAGTCTGCGAAGATATGGATGACTTCTGAAACAATGCCTGGTTTCGATCTCGTGTTCTTGCACCAAAATTGGCGTTCAATTGCCGCAGTTCCAGAGCCGTGGATAAATTAGCCATTCTATCGGCAAGATTCAGCGAGGCTTTTTCAACGGCCGACTCAAGCTCTGCCAAAACATCACCTTCGGAGACGAAATCACTCTGATCAAAATGTACTGATTCCAGTAGGCCGGGAACTGCACTTCCGATATCGGCAACAACACTAGGTTCCACGACACAATCCAGACCTGATAAAACTTCTCTCGCCTCGACCTGAGAAATCAGAATTCCGAGACTTGTAAACGCCGCAAATAATAGCCTCGTCCCCTGTGATCGTTTGCAAGTACTAATTGGCTTGTGCATGAATATCCTCATCGGTTCGATCATGTAGCGTAGTCGGGTAACCTGCGGAGAAATAGTTGACGTGTATTTTTAACCCAACGTTTCACTAGCGGTGAAGCTGGATGATCGAGGCTAACGTAGGCCCTTTCACCAACACCCGATACAGCGACATTTTCCGGTAACAATAACTCCAGATGAAAAACTCGATCTACGGTTTTCAGTCCTTCACTATCATCAGCAGCAATTGCTATGCCACCACCGCCATGGGTCCCAAGCACCGCACTGGGTAGACGTTGATCTGCAGATGGAGTTTGCCTGGTGATATCCGCAGGAATGGCATCCGAAAATTTCTCAGCTAGCCTTATTTCACTGTTCACAACACCCTCCATTACTGCTCCAATTCTGCTCTCTGGCACGACGACCCTGACTACAAGTTGGCTGCGATCCACGACATGCCCGATTAAATCTCCCTGCGCGAAGAATCGACCCAATAGTTGGTTGGTGTAACCTACGGTGAATACGCCGTCTGTCTTAGCAATCACCATCAAATTTTCCTGTTGGCGTTGAACCTCCTCCAGTTCCTTTTCTAACGCAACAATATCTTCAGTGCTTAACAGCGCAGGACTTGTTTCGTCGATCCTCTCTGCCAATTCTCTGGATATTAATGCCTCCAGTCTGGCGCTGAGGATCAGTACTTTCGTGTCGAGCTCCAACGATTCAAGACGCATTAAACTATCGCCGGCAGTCACCGCCTGCCCTTGATCGACATACACATTCGAAACAATGCCCGAGGTTTGTGCAAAAATTTGTGCTTGTTCCGGCACCCATACCACGCCCTCTGTTCGTGTTTGATGGGAAACAGGGATCATGGCCAATGCCATTATCGCGACAAACATCACCGCTACCAGACCGGCAGATGTCACCAACCGCCTATCGGCAAGCTCTTTTGATTTCACAAAATACACCACCACGTTTTTGAATGGCAATATATACTGAAGAACAATCACCCATGCTGTTATCAGCAATCCTGCGAGCATGAATTTCCCGACCAACCAGAATGCGATAACCAACAATATAATGTTTCTATATAAAAATGCAGAAATCCCGTAAATCAAAAACCAGTTACGCTCTCCTTCAGCAGAAACGGGAGAGACCACTTCCCTGATACGCAGTATGTAGCGCTTGATCAGGTACACGTAGTACTGCTGCGCGCGCGAGTACAGGTTTGGAGTTTCAATGTAATCCTGCAACATATAGTATCCATCGAATTTGAGCAGCGGATTCGCGTTGAACATCACGGTAGATAATGATCCGATAAGAAAAATAGTAAATGCGCAGTCACGAAGTAAACCGGGTTCGACCAAAACCCAGAACAACAATGCAGCACAAGCGATAGTCAATTCGGCCAATATGCCAGCTGCGCTCACCAACACTCGGTTTTTTCTGGATGGAAAGGTCCACGCAGCCGACGCGTTAACGTAAGGTACAGGTGTAAACAGAAGCAGAGTAAATCCCATTTCGTGAACTTCGCCACCGCCTTTTTTTAGAAATACGGCATGGCTGAACTCATGAACTAATTTTAGAAAAGGATAAAATAGCCACATCATTAACAAGAGTCTTCCAGACCCAACGGTTTGTCCGAACTGATCAGACACAGCCTGAAAATTCAGCAGGAATACCGATAGCGCGATAAAAACCAGAATCAGCCAGTAATAGAAAAATGTTTTCGTCAATATTGGAAATAGAACAGGTGTCAATTTCTCCAGTAGCTTATCCGGATCAAACAATGGAATACGTATTGCCAAAGGGCTCGCCCAGCGACGCCACTGGTCGCGTTTTCGTCTTGCATGGTAGTTCTGCACAAGTATATCTGTAGGGGAGGCAATACCCTCTTTGAGCGCTCCAATTGAGCTCAGGCGTGCCAGAAGTTTAATTATCTCTGCCGGAGTCAAGGACGTATTCTTTACCGGTGGGGTTTGCTCGGCATCGCTCACATGATCTGCGGGGCCAGCGGGTGAACTACCCCCCTGTGCTGGTGACTCCTGGAACACACTGGTACTCTCCGGACTACCCCCAGACTCGATGAGTTGAATAAGCTCCTCAAGTGAACTCGATCCATCCAGTCTTCCTACCAACTGATAGGCAACAGCGTTAATTCTTAACTGATCACCTGACAGCGAATCATGCAACACGTACCATCGCTTGCCGCGATAAAATTGTGGATAAATTTCAATGTGACTGCGAAGTGCCGGACGCGACTGCAACACCGCTTCCCAATTAGTGTCATTCTGCAGTTTGTCGCCAGCACTTGAACCTGATGTTGAAGTGAATGCAGTTTTCATGTCGTGCCTTTAATTACCTTCCCAGCCTGTATGTCAGGAGTTACAAACCTATTGACCAGGCACTGACACGGAGCTTATCAATAACACCGTGAGTCCAGAGCCACAACAGGGATCTCTGTCCAACCGATATCTTGGCTACACCTCGCATTCCGGGGCGCAATTTATCCTGAGGTTCATTGAAATTTGCCTCTATCCGAAACACGTTTTTCTTGTCGACAATTTGTGCAATAGGCATCATCGACGAAAGTTCGATCTCGTGGGATACATCTGGTAGTGCCGAAAGCCGTACTCGCCCCTTCTGCCCCTGCTCAACACTGGCAATCAAATGCTCATCTACATCCAGCATCAGCCGAAATCTGTCAGCTGCTGCTATTTCGAAAAGTACTTGCCCGGCGTCCACCGGAGCTCCCAGCATTCTGTTCAAATCGCCGGTAACGATGACACCGGGGAATGGAGCTAATAATTGACCCCGACTCAGTTTTTGTTCAATCAAAGCTAATTCAGCTCCAATTTCGCTGCGACGTGATTTGAGGAGTCGCAACTCTATGCGATCACCGACTGCAAGCGCGTGCGAGTAGGTTTTTTCTACCTTGTTGAATTCACTTTTCCAGCGATCCTGTTCCAGAAGTAATTCACGATCATCCAGTCGAGCTATCACCTGCCCCTGTACGACGTTGTCTCCGGCTCTTGCGCTTGCGGAAAGTACAAAACCAGCGTAAGGCGCAACAACCACTTGTTTGTCCTGGCCTTCGATTGTCGCCATCGCAGTAACTCTGTACTCACCGTCTAACAGCGCTAACAAAAGCAAAAAAAGACCACCTATCAGAGCAGCAATGGCGGCTTTTGATCCTTTAAAGGACCTACCCTTGGTGTTACCACTCCACAGTGTGTCCCAGGCTCTGACTATCGATGATCGCTCATGCAGTAGCTGCAATTGCATCATCGGAGATACGCTATCTATCAGCTGTTTACACCACTCAAGAGTTGAGGGATAAAATTGCTCAGTCGCGGACTTCTCAAGTAGCACCACGCCACAAGTTTTGTTGTCAACTTGAAGTGGGATGCAAGCGCAGGATCCACCCTGGGCTAAAGCTAGCTCAGTATGTGCCCGGTTTATCGCCCGGTTTATCGAAGATTGTTGAACAGAATGCTTAGTCTTACCTGACTGGATAACTACATTTTGCTCTACGGTTTCTTCCATTGCAGCGACAATCAACTGCACAAGCTGCATCCTGCTATCGAACCTGGAAAGCCCCGATATCGCATGAACCTTGATTTTTGAACCAGAACTCGTGCAGAAACCCACACTAACCCGATCACAATTGAGTGACTTGGCTAGTTGTTGAGCCAACTCCATACTTGACGCCAATGAAGATTCACACTTGTAAATTTCACTTATTATCTGCTGCTGCAGCGTAGGTGCGGCAGCTTCCTCAGTCTCCATGTTGGTTAACCAGCATGCACCCCAACGTAAGAGCTGCAATACTGCCGCCTGTTCCTTCGGCGACCTTTGGGTTACCACCAGTGCGATTATATATTCCGGTCTGTCATCGGTAATGGGGGCCGCCAGGAGGTGTACAGCGGTCGAGTGTTCCCCCGCGCCGGACCGCACCACGCAACTTCGTTGTGATAACGCACTACGACAGAGAGATTCAAGAATTTCAGCAACTGGTTGAGTGGTTTGTTGCGGCCAACAGGTAAGCTGATTACCCAGCGCTGGATTCGAAATATTATCGTTAACCGAATAAACTGCAGCGTGCAGCACACCCTTTATTAATTTGCATTGCCATTCAAGCCAACCGGCAACAGATTTGTCCACCACGCCATACGACGCGGTGCGTACCACACCTTCACGGTCAGGCCTGACAATGGGATTTGTAGCTGGTGGCATGCTGCATATCGGTGAAAATCAGGGTTGATGCAACATGCAAGCCAGACAGGCAGACAGGCAGACAGGCAGACAGGCCCTACATAGTAGGTTATGGGTTCGGTACGAATAATCGCTGCTAGCGGTTTTTAATCGCCAAGTCTTAGCCCTTGACCTCAATGCGGTCATCCCGTGATGGTGTTCCAATACGTGAGTAGCTCCCTGATGCCGGGAAACTGTGGTTGTGGGCTGAAGAAGCCGGCTAGCAAGGGGTCTGTAGGCCTGGGATCTGGCAGGCCTGGGATCTGGCAGGTTAGTGGTCCGGGCGGTAGAACCTTATCAGCCAGGCACCCGCAAACGCTTCAATGTAAGAACCACACCCCGCCTCGGAAACGCGTCAAAATACCGCGGTGCCCAGCATCCTTCATCGAGGACATAGCCAGGATCAATACCGGAGAGTATAAGCTCTTCTCTGACCCGCGAGCTTCGCCCCAATGCAAGCTTACGGTTACCATCACTCAACGCGGTCTTGCCATGTGAACATCCGATGACGGAAATAACATCTGTATCGGAATTAAAACCCTTGATCAGCTGCCTGGTTAAATTCTTGTTATGCCTTCCCAACAGTGACGAATCATTATTGAAAACAAGAATCTCCTTTCGCACGTCTATATAGTCATCCCACAGATCAGCAAAATTCGACTGTCTGGTTTCATACATGTTTTCCTTTTTCTTTACCGTTAAACCCAACGCCCTTGGGTTCTGGCGATTCTGGATTGTACGACCAGAGGCCACCTTTGTTTTTGTCTCGAATAAACGATTTTCTACCAGCAGTTCATCTCTGGTGACCTCCAATTGAACAGAATCTTTGGTGGGATATGTTTTCGCGGTTTTTCCGGCCTCTGAGTTTACTACCGCTACCGGCTGCGGTACCGCCTGCGGTACCATCAATGTATCTCCATCCAATGTATCTCCTTTCTGTCGTATAAAAATGTCATCGTGCATCGCAATGTTTTCGGGGGAAACACCCAGCACATATAACGAAGAGACAGGGAATATTTGACCATCTTCCAACACATAAGAACGTTTTAATCTCACACTACCAACCGATACGATGAATTCGTAGGCCTTGGCATCGGGTTTATCTGCTGAACGAATCGAATAATCCAGAAAATCTGCAACTTGCCTATTATTGGACACACGCATTTCGTAGCCGGCGCGCTGTAGTTCCAAGGCTAAAACACGACCATAACTGGATTCTGGTTTGGAAAAACTAAGGACCAGGTGAGCGGGATCAAGCTCCGGTATCTGGATCATGGCACCAACAAGGTCCCGAGCAACCAGCCTCGATCGATTTGTCGCAATCGAGCCCTTGTCCCCTACACCTCGACTATTGATCTGACCAGTTAGTGAAACAGGTTCTGATGCGCCACCTGAAAGCGTCGAACAGCCGACGAGAAAGGATGATATTAAAACAGCACTTAAAACGCACACACCCCTTAGTGGTGTATTTGTGAGTACTGCGTTTGTGGTCGAGTTATTTGGCCTTGGCATGGTTGATCGATTTCACAAAATGAACTCTGATTCTAATCAATCGACTCAGATGAAAATGCGAGCTGCTTTGAAAAACGGGCAAGCGCCCTAGCCTGGATTATTCATGAAGGATTCGTCTCCAGAGTCAGACTGCCTAAACAGATTGTTCGATCAATCGAGATTCGT
>JAVJHY010646487.1:0-18028 GCA_035593235.1 Phascolosoma agassizii | reverse complement strand
TTTTGCTGATAGCAGGAACGCAAAACCAGAGGTAATTAACGAAGAAATCATAAAAATGGTTCGTCAAAAGGAGGAAGAACTTTCTAAACAACGCAAAGGCTCAGTACTTGGAGCGCATGCTCTTCGATTACAACGCATAAACCAATCGCATGAGCCTACAAAACGCGGCAAACGCATGATATGCATGTCCTCTTACATAGAAGTTCGCGAGCGATATATAAAGTGGTTTCGGGATTATTGCAAAAAGGCGTATAGGAATTTTTCCCGTTGTAAGTTCATCGAGTGGCTTTCTGAACTTCCTGCTGGTTTATTTGCACCAGGAGGGATGCTACGTGCTAATATTATACCTACGGAAGTACCTCTTACCTGAAAGGCATTTGACATACAGTCCCTTTCTTAAACCTGAAATCAATCCGGAACGTAGAGATTCGTTCTATGTATCAATTCAATTTCCTCGAATTTAGTAAAGATCACTTACTGAGACCTGTGAACCAAACACCTTGCGGCTTTTTCTGCACCAGAAGACAGTTGTACCACTTAGTCTGTCTGTCTTTGGAGTTCGTAAGCTCGACTCAATTAAAAGTAACGCGGTACTAGTTTTAGACGAAAGTAACGCGGTACTAGTTTTAGACGCGGTACTAGTTTTAGAAACGCGGTACTAGTTTTAAACTTTTGAGGATATCGTCTGTTTTGACCCATTGACTGTAGCGTTTGTTCCGTAACATTGGGGTAGCGGCAATGAGTTCTAGCTGTGCTCCTCTCGGAGCACAGCTAGAACTCATTGGAAGGGCAATGCTCGTAGGAACTTCAGCGAAAGTCAATGGGTCAAAACAGACGATATCCTCCTTATGTCGAAAACACTCCGAAACAACTCCATTCATTTTCTGCAAGTATTTTCGAGCAAAAAAAGCTCGCTACCGCCTAAGCTTCTCTAGCTCAGTTTTTACAATCTCAAATGGAAGCGGAATCAAGCCCTTTTCGACAACGAGTTGCTGCCCTTGCTTACTAAGGACAAATCTCAGAAAGTCTTTTGCGGCCAAATCGAGCTCTTCGCCTGGGGAACGAACAATATAAACATTAAAAAACCTTCCTAAAGGATAATTACCGCTTAACACATTACTCAAAGTCGGTGCATATGCTTCATCTCCGTCCCCTCTTGATACCGACAAAGCAGAGACACCACTAGGTATGTCCATAATACGCCCAAACCCAATAGTATCTGAATTCTCATTTACAGCATTCAATAACGCAGAAGTATCTGTCACGACACGCACATCTGAACGAACTCCCCCTTGAATAAGCACCTGTTGCTTAAAAAAAGTATGCGGATAGGCAGTAGATAAAATAGACATCGGCGCTATTGTCCTTTTGCCAAAATCACCACGAACACCTATATCAGACCACAAATTTGCAAATCTATGCGCCCCTCTTCTGCGTTCATCTGAAAAGATCGCATCAAGCTGTTTAAATGAAATGCTTTTGATTGGATTGCTTTTTGATACGTAAACAGAAACCCCAGCAATCGCCGTTCTAATCATAGTCGGCTCAAAACCGTATTTCAGTCGAAACTCGTCTAACTCTGGCTCCTTCATAGGCCTTACCATTGGACCAACATCCGCACGACCATCAATTAGCGCAGCAGCGGCGAAGGACGAACCCCGACTAAGAACATCTATTGCTAAATCTGGATGATGCCCTCGATATGCTTTGACCCACATATCAACTAAATCACTCATCGAATCAGAACCGACGGAGTGAAGTTTAGCATCGGTTCCAAGGTCAATTGGCTCATAGGTAGGCAGCTGATTATTCACCTCATACAAAGAATCAGCCAATGCACTCGAGAAATAAGTAAAAGATACAAATAAACTCGCACACAATACACAAAAGTAACACTTCTTGACTTTTAACATATCTATTACTTTCACCCCCAAGGTATCACTTGCTAATCTCAAATTGGGTACTAGGGAATACCAGTCGGCTAACGATGTCAACCACATCTTCACAAACAATGAATGATTTAAGCCAATTAACAACAATAATATCTCTTACGCACTTCTTGAATTTCCTCATTAGAGCGCACACTGTCCCAACCTAGCTCATCAGCCATCAATCTACCGACGACTGCCAAAACTTCTTCACTAGGCGAACCTAATGTTCCAAGAGGAGTCCGACGCATAATTACATCACTAAGCTTACACGCCATCTCATTTCTTATCGCATACAGCACTTGTGCCTTAATCACTCGTTGCGAAGCATTCTCGACAGCGCCAAAAGATGAGTCAGAATCCATTAATCCGTATAATCTTTCTACTTCACTTCCGTAATTATCTATAAGCTCTTTTACAGCATCGCTAGTAAGACCAAGCTTAGTTTGGTTGCAAGACTTAGACATAAAAACTTCATAATCTCCAATATCCCCACCAACCAGTGGTGTTTCTGCGCTAGTGCAAGGAGCACACTTAATTTTTATCTTTTTTACAACAATATCCACCACTTCCTCAGCCAATGCCCTAGTGGTTGTATATTTCACTCCAAGAACTGAAATAAGGTTCTTAACTGAACTTCCTTCTTTATCCTCTACTTGATGGTCAATAACCTCATCTCTACGTGATACACCGGGCACAGATTCTTCGTCCGTTAAGCCTGAACGTAATCTATCAAGTTCATGTTTATCAACTGGACGCAATCCACCAAAAGCAAACGTCACATTCTGCTCTTTGATAACGTCTGATTTATACATCGACTGAACTTCTCGCACTAAAGATACAACCTCATCCTTAGAAATCTCTAGGTTATCTGGATGTCCTTCATAAGGACAATCAAGAGTTCCTATCAGAGTGTGTCCTCTCCACGGGGTCATGAAATAACTTCTACCACCTCTAGAGATTAAAGCTTTCTCATCTATCTCACTACTCTCTAATGCCAGCGCATACTGTTTCATCACTTGCGGAACTACAACTTGAACACCCTTAGAGAATACTACTGATGACTTACAACCAAGAGATACTTTTAAACCCGGTAACATTTGCGCTACTAAATTCGACCAAGGCCCAGCGGCATTGACAATACACCTAGACTTAATTTCTATGATTTTTCCCGAAAAAAGGCATTTGCAAACCACATTACTAATAGAACTTGTAGAGTTAGAAACGGGTGTCAAACAAAATTTTGAGGCCTCGACATAGTTACACAAGATAGCGCCCGCCCTTGATGCCGACTTAGCAAAACTAAGAGTAAGACGATCGCAATTTGACATTTGAGAGTCGTAATAGAGAACTCCTCCACTTATTCCCCTTGGGTCCAAACCAGGTGCTAAACGAAGACAGTGCTCCTTAGAAATTAACTGATGCTTTGGAAGTTGGTGATATGCATCGACATTCTTATTGCGTCTTGAAGCTAGGAGTTCATAGAGCATCATCCCTATACTCAATACACCTCTACTTCTCATACCATAACCATAACAAGGAACTAGAAATGGCAAGGGATGAACTAAATGCGGTGCAATTTTGCCAAGAGTTCGCTGCTCTCTAACGGACTCGTAAAGCCTAGAAAAATCGGCATGCTGCAAATAACGCAATCCCCCATGCACAATTTTAAAACATCCCTGCGAAGTGCCCTCACCAAAGTCACCCTTCTCCACTAGTGCGACACGCAACCCTCTACTTGCCGCATCCCACGCGACAGATACACCATTGATCCCTCCGCCAATGATAAGAACATCAAACTGTTTGTCCGCAAGGGCACGAATATCTCGACAAAAAGTAGACAATCACTAACGCTCAAGAAAAGGGAGTGTCGCCAAACTAAAGTTTTTCGACAAGCCAAGGAAACTAACAATGAAACTAACAATAGAACCTAAAAATATCCGCTCATCTGAAGCTGATATATAAAATCCGTCAGGTCCTCACCATCAACACTTTGCTCAGTAAAAACAGAAACTCCCGTCTGCAACTTCAAATTGTGCCCAATGATGTAATATCCAAGAACTCCTGCAAACTCTTGCTGGTCAGCTTGTCCTAGGTCAAAATCAATACTAGCAAAACGCAAACCCACATCCCACATTTGCGGCACAATGAAATATCCAGTTTGAACATAAAACCCAATATCACTCGATTCCTCTCCTACATCTGGAGAGAAATCACGATATAAGTATTCACTCTCTAAAGACCATCCACGATAGCGCAAGCCGATATCGGCATTCACATCTGTCTTGTCAAAGTCAGCACTCTCTTCTTGGTCCTGACCAAAAGCAACAGCAGCCCCTACCGTCACTGCTAGCTTCTCGGTTCGTTCATAATCACCTTCGTGCTTTCGAGAACCGTAATCACCTAAATTAGCAGTAACCATCGCCACACCTTGCATATTGTTGTCAGCTGGTCCCCTATTTCTTCCCTCTTCATCAGACTCACCATTATATGCACCCAGGGAATAATGAGCGCCACCTAGGGTTCCATGCAACAATACACCGAGTTGTCGTCCCAACTTAAATTCTTCAGAAGCTATACTGCGATCGATAAAAGCCAATTTCGCACTAGATGCTAACTGCTGCCTAGAAAAGGGCACTTGTCCCTGGCCGAATCTCAGTAGAGTTTGCTTATCAAAATTCCACTGCACCCATGCATCTTTTAAATCGTTACCACCTTCATCACTTGCAAAATCAGTCTGCAACTTGTAGCTAAACTCACTGTCAAAAATATCACCTGAAAGTATAAATCGAGCGCGTCTCATACTAAAACCCGTCTCGTCATCGCCTCTAACACTAGATTCATCAAAATCAGTATATTCAAACCGCGGTTGCAACTGAATATTCAATTTAAGACTAAATTTATCCCCGAAATCGAAATGAGTGCCATTGTCATAATAAAGGCGACCGTCATCTGCTAAATCAATAGACGACACCCGACCATCAGTTTCCGAGAGTGTTTCCACCTGTTCCGCCACTAAAACCTGCGGAATACTAATCATAGCGATTGTTATCAATAGAAAGATTTTATACATAAGGCCCTCGCTTTTGTTATCGAAATTCAGGCTAGAATTAAAAGACTATGTGATGCTATCATCTACCAATGCTGAACTTCACATGCAACTCCGATACTTTTGAATTACGAGAACTAGTACGCAGCGTCCGACGTTTTGCCGAAGGTAATTTACACGACGTTGGCTTTCATAAAGAGCACTTTTATAAAATGAGCCAACTTGGCCTCCCAGCCATGGCGACAAAGGAAGATTTAGGTGGACTAGATTCAGACAATCTTTGGATTGCTGCTTCCATCTTCGAATTAGCACGTGTTCAACTTGGACCTGCTATCTATCTAGCAGTGCACTTGATGGTTTCAGGGTTGATTGAAAAATGGTCCAAGACAAACAACACCAACGAGTTGATACAATCATTGTCCAAAGCGGAAAAACTCGCCGCATTTTGTCTAACCGAATCATGTGCTGGCTCAGATGCAGCCTCATTGCAAACTAAAGCAGATGATAACGGAAACGGTTGGACACTAAACGGGGAGAAAATCTATATCACAAGTGGAGGGGTAGCTGATATTTATCTTGTATTTGCACGCACTAGCAAAGAACAAACACGTGGCATCTCAGCCTTCTTGGTTGAAAAGGACAATGCTGGAATATCTTTTGGACAACCTGAAAAGAAAATGGGTTGCGAAGGAGCTCCTATTACAACTGTAAAGCTAGACAACTGCAAAGTTGAGCGCAGCTCACTTTTGGGAGAGATCGGAGAGGGTTACAAGATAGCCCTATCTGGACTGGAAAGTGGGCGGGTAAATATATCGGCTGCAGCTTGCGGTCTTTCTTCTAAAGCAATCGAATTAGCGCGCGATCACGCTAAAGACAGAAAACAATTTGGTCATGCAATTGCAGAATTTCAAGGGCTACAGTTCTTACTAGCAGAAATGTTCATGAAGTTTAGAGCCTCTGTGCTACTGACCAGGCACGCAGCAGAACAACTCGATACGAGCAAAACAATAGATGCTTCAGCATCAGTCGCTAAATGCTTTTCTACTGATTCAGCTATGCAAATCTCAACAGATAGCGTTCAAGTGCTTGGGGGAGCGGGATATTTAGCTGACTACGGCGTAGAACAAATAATGCGCGATGCAAAAATGCTTCAAATAGTAGAAGGAACCAATCAAATACAACGCATCCTGATTGCCCGAGCATTGCTAATGTAAGAGACTTAAATCCTTATACGGCAGAGTTCAATCTATGTATCCAAGTCTGGTACTGGCTCGGGTTAGTCCAGTGCGTTTTGCCCCAATTGGTATCTACGCAATATTCAAACAGACGCTCTGCGTAATCACTAAACAAAGGCGCTGGTAACAAAACCCCGTCCAGCGCAGCAGTAGTCCTTGATATATCAAATCTGGGATTTACAGCCATATAAGGGAACAAACACAGTATCTCTCGAAAGGTCATAAATTGTCTGGCAATTTTACGCTCTAATTTCTTAACCCCCGAACTCGCAGTCACTATGGAATTCTGGGCGAGACTAAGAACATCTGGAGAGACAATCATGGGGGCATTAAATAAAGCGAGTCCCTTCCTTCTGTACTTGTTGAAAGTCCTAAATATGACATCTACCACTTCTGTAAGCGTAGGCTCTCTTCCAACCCCGGCACATAAATGAAAACACGCCCCCCCAGCAACATTAGAACTCGCAAGCGCTACCATTGCATCAGCAACATAATCAACAGGCACGACATCACATGGAGTATTAGGGCAAGCTGGTAACACTGAAAACATTCCGCGAATAAGATACCGAGCGGGAATATATATCACGTTAAAAGATGACGTCTGACCACTAACACTGTCCCCTACAATGATACTCGGTCGAAAAATACAAGTATTAACCCGATCTGAGACAGAACGAACTAAAGATTCTGCTTCTGCTTTTGACTGCTCGTAGGCGTTCTTAAAACCTGTATTTAAATTGAGTTGTTCTGGTGTAACGATACAATTGGTATCTCCAGCAACGTACGCGGTTGAAACGTGATATAAGCGGAAATTTTTTCTACGGGCGGCAGCCTTAAGTGCAAGCCTAACTACTTGCTGTGTCCCCCCAACATTGACTTTACGCGCACTTAAAAGCTCATCTCCAAGAGATGTGCTAGCTCCACAATGAAAAATGGAAGAAATCCGGCTCCCTATTTCCTCAAAACGATGCTCACCTACGCCAAAATCTTCTAAAGTCAGGTCTCCACTGAGCACCTCTATTCGATCCAAATACTGACTCACAGACCCGGACTCAAATAAGTCTGATAAGAGTTGCTTTACCTTGCTAAATGCACTAGCCCTCTGGCTAGGACGAACGAGTAATACAAATCGGCTATCGGGACTGTGAACCAAAAGTCGACAAAGTAATTCTCTGCCTAAAAACCCTGTGCTACCAGTTATTAATATCATCACTTATGAACTTGAAGTAAACTCGAATTACCAGAACGCCACAAAGGCTCGCGAACAAAACATACCTGAGTATAACTGTCTATAATGAATTTAAGATAATTGCATCATAGCAATATTATGTCGATTGTTCAAAAGTCTCTAGCGAAATGTTGGGGACGCAGGCCCCTGATATGGCCGATTTGG
This sequence comes from Phascolosoma agassizii, assembly GCA_035593235.1. NCBI lineage: Eukaryota > Metazoa > Annelida > Sipuncula > Phascolosomatiformes > Phascolosomatidae > Phascolosoma > Phascolosoma agassizii. The sequence continues at coordinate 10,423 of JAVJHY010646487.1, read as the reverse complement.
ATTCTCCCCCATATACCTTTCATTCCAGGGCCTAGTCTCATTTCCGCCCCAATTTGACGAGTCATTAATTTCACCTCTCAGCGCATCAATGTCTCGCTGAGTCTGACTAACTGGAAGTGCCTTTCTAACGACTATCTCATCCCGATCGATCTGCATAGTGTCATACATCAATCCACCAGCGAGAAGTCCTAATCCCCCTCCACTAATTCCACCAACAAGCGCACCCTCTTTTTCGATACCATATTCATCCCCAATAACATATCCCAGCCCAGCTCCTACAGTACCGCCAAGTAAAGAGCCTAAGGCCGCTTGTGAACTATAAATGCTTTGTTGAGAACAGCCAATAAAACTATAGATAATAAGAAAGGATACTAAACCCATTGATTGTCTCATCACAACAAAATGCTCTCCATTTAGTCAAAAGCCTCAACGGACTCTCGTAACATATCGATATTACTAGCTTTTGCACACAGCAAACAGCATATGCACAAAACCGTTTCCCACTTAAAAAATACTATAGCCTCAGCATATATAATAAGTTATGACCGTGTACATGCATTCCGTATACTCTGTGTAGTGCTAAGAAATTATGAACAATATCCGAGTGTTCCCGCATCTAACATAATATACTGAATTGATTGTAAATTCAGCTTACACGGCTAAAACTTTGCTCTAAAATTTGGGCCAAAACTTTGGATACTACATCGAAAAATATTCTGGTCATAGACGACGACATTACGTCACTAGACATCATTTCCTTCGTATTTGAGGAGCGCGGATACAATGTAAGTCGCTGCGCTGACGGAAGAAGTGCAATTGAGTATGTCAAGTCAACAAAACCCGACTTGCTAATTGTGGACCTAATGATGCCTGGAATCAATGGAACAGAAACAATCAAAGAAATCAGAGCACTCGGACTTACAGATGTTCCAATAATAGCGTTTACCGCTATTGACGATCCGCTCGTGCATCAGGAAGTAATAGACGCAGGTTGCAATAAAGTACTGACTAAGCCATGCCGACCCGAAAAACTCATACAACATATAGAAAGTTTCATGAACGAAACTTAGAACGTACGCTGACAACAAACACGAAGAAAAGTTCTCCCAATCATAACCTCATCACCGTCATTCAATCGACATCTCTCGTTTGGCTTTAACTGAGAGCCACGATTAAGATAAGTACCATTTAGACTTCCCAGATCTTCAACAAACAGTTCCTTGCCGTCAAAATGAACTAACGCATGCTTTCTTGAAATCTTAGCTTCCAAGTCATATTTTTCAAGATCAATATCGGGGTACGCCTCCACCTTTGGGTCCAAGCGCCCTATTAAGCTATCTCCAACCTTGATAACAAAAGCAACTACATCGGCCCCACCCTGTTCTACAACAAGTAGAACATTGAGTTGTGACAGCTCTTGGTCAGTCTTATTACCAGCTTCCAACTTCGAAATCTCCTAAAACTCGAATAACTCACTCTATGCACTCAAACGTTTAGCAAAAACTCAAGAATCCCGAAACACCATTTCCAGGGCCTTTAGTTGAGATTATAATAACGTATTAATCGAACAAAGCAGACTTTCTACCTCTTTACAAGAACAACGTAATGACCACTCAACATCTAAATATTATAGCTATGACTTGTCACTATGCCTATCAGGCATCTGGCCGGAAATCACAGCTTTATAAGAGTAGCCACACTAGATACCCACTGAATAGCTGAGGGATTTATTAGCGGATTTTGCTCAATCATCGTGAACAACTTCAGCCAGTTAGCAAAATCAGTTGCTTTCTAATTGGCATTATAGAGCTAGTTCGCTATACTTAAACTTAGGGCAAGGCGAGTCAAACAAAACAACCAGTGTTTGTCGGAACGACAACCAGCTATCTCGCACTTGCAAAAAAGATTTACGAAGTTTGATTGTAATGACCTTAACCTAATCGCCACTAAAAGGCTCGGTTAAGACATAATGAGAAAGATTTATAGGATTAATATTGGATGGACGCGGCACTTAGTGCTTGATGAGAGATGAAGAGAAAGTGTTTTGATATTTTCGTTACTTTGCAAATTATCGGTGAGAACTGTAACAAACGTACCATGGAAAAGCACCTGAGTGGATGCTTTTAGTAACGAAAAAGTGATTGTACCTAGCCAGCTAGGCCATCAGATCGATTTCTCCAGTGATTTCATTAGAAGGTGTTCGTTTTAGGTATATCAGTCATACATGTTTTTTGATAACGACTTTAGCTAATGTATGACATGCGACATAGGGATTTTGACAATTGTTATTGCAAGTGAATAATAAGTTGAGAATATGTCCATTTAGGTGTCTTGTTGCGATACTCACCGTTGTTTATGTGAGCATTGTAGGCAGACGATAAGTCCCTACCTGAAACCCTACCTGACTGAGGTGCCGCACACCATAACAACATAGAGGTGTGTGACATATGAACAAAAGAATGCTTATAAATGCAGTACATAAGGAAGAATATAGGGTCGCTGTTGTTGAAGACAACGAGCTTCTGGAACTCGAGATAGAGCGCGGCGACTCCGATCAACTTCGTGGGAATATTTACAAAGCGGCCATTACTCGCATTGAGCCAAGCTTACAAGCAGCTTTTCTTGACATCGGTGCAGAAAGAAACGGTTTTCTGCAGATAAATGACATTAATGTGTCCTATTTTCGAAACTGGCCTCCAAATGGAGACTCCGCTACTCGCAATAGACCTATAATCCAGAATGTCCTTCAGGCCAATCAGGGACTTGTTGTGCAGGTGGTAAAAGACGGCCGTGACACAAAGGGTGCTACTCTTACGACTAACCTGTCTTTACCAGGACGATATCTAGTCCTAATGATTGGCAATCAACGAGGAGGGGTTTCTAGAAAGATTATCGACGAGGGACAGCGTTCACGACTGCGCCTGGCTGTTGAGAAACTTAAGATTCCTGCTGGCATGGGTGTAATAGTTAGAACAGCGGGAATAAACAAGACCTATGACGAGCTACAACGAGATTTAGATCGCCTACTCGACCTTTGGTTCAAGATTATTCAAACAAGCTTTGATAGCGAGAACCCCAAAATCTTGTACAAAGAAAGCGGCCTTGCTATAAGAACTATCAGAGATTTCCTCACCCCAGACATCACTGAGATTCTCATCGATGACTTGAAGATATATGAAGATGTTTACAACTTTGTCGAGCGAACTATGCCGGAGTGGCGCTCAAAAGTCATCTTCTACGATAAACCACAGCCATTATTCTCAAGTTTTGACTTAGACAGACAGATAAACACTATCAACCAACCAGAAGTGACACTCCCCTCTGGAGGCTCAATTGTTATCAACATTACAGAAGCAATTGTCGCTATAGATGTTAACTCCGGTCGTTCTACGAGCCAGTCTGACGTCGAAGAAACAGCGTTTAACACAAACATTGAAGCTTCGCGGGAAATAGCTAGACAACTACGACTTCGAGACCTCGGCGGATTAGTTGTTATTGACTTTATTGATATGTGGGACAGACGCCATCGTCAGGTTGTTGAAAAGGCATTACGCGAATCACTTCGCACAGACAAAGCAAAAATTGAAATTGGACGCATATCTAAATTCGGCCTCCTCGAAATGTCACGCCAACGGCTCAAAGCATCCTTGGTAAGCCAAAGCCATATCACCTGCCCACATTGCGACGGTAGGGGACGGGTCAGAACGGCAGAAGCAGCAGCCCTAGAAGTCCTGCGCAAAATACAATCAGCCGTATTGGCAGGAGGGGTCAACATTGTAAGGATTAGGATGGCACCTGCGGCAGCCCTTTTTCTCCTTAACCACAAACGCAATTCCCTAACAAACTTAGAGCAACAAACAGACACAAGTGTTCTTGTTTACGCTGACGGCAGAATGAAACCAGAACAATATGAACTTGAACTCGATCGCACCGACAGCGATATCAGAAACAAACCAGAGACCAGGAACCCAGATACCAGGAACAGAAAACCACCTCGCAGAGGCTCATCTTCGACCAGAGACCAATTCAACGAAAATCGCAGGAGCAAAGAATCTTCCAGCGCCACCCCCAGAGCACGAAACAGAAATCGCAATCGGACGACGGATCAAGAAAATAAGCGAGAAACTGACGGAAATAGTCAACGTGCAAGAAGCGGTCGTTCTAGACAAAGAGGGCGCAACCCACGACAAAACTCTGAAAAACCTGACTCCACCAACAAGCAAGATTTTTCTAGACCAAACCCATGCGCAGAACCAGCGACTCAGACAACCACCGTTGCAAAGACTGAGTCTTCTAGCGAATCGCAAACGTGATTGCACGGCACTGCTTCAGTCACTGACTGTGACTGAAGCTAAAGCAAGAAACCATTAGTTCTAAAAGTAGCGATTTTGGCCAAGGTTGGCACCCCGAAAGATTGCTCCGGTTCTCATTGACAGCTCCTAAACTCCGACACTTGCAATTAAACACTTGTAAGCTTGCAAACCTAATGGTAGCTTTAAGTCACTTAACGCTATCGCTCAATAGTCGATGAGCGCTTTACAATCGTAATTGTTCATCGATTATTCACAATGCGACACCAAGAAAGTAGGCCATTTAATGAATCAGGCAAAAGATATTTTTTACCTTAACCCCGAAAACGAGCTGTCCCATGCGGCTACTGAGCTAGTTAATGTTCGTAGCTACGATACGAAAAGTGAGATTACTCACACCCCACCACCCTCTTGCGAAAAAAACCTACCCACCTCCGCCCTGAATAGCAGCCTTAGTAAACTGACGGAATTAATAGCAAACACAACCGAGGCTTACACGGCGGCAGTTTACCTACGTGAGCCAAAGACTAAAACCTTAACCGTCGGTGGAGTGCACACGCTAAGTCGAGATTTTAATTTCAGTACTCGCATAGGTTTTGGATGTGGGCTAATCGGATGGGTTGCTCAAAGTAGCACTCGCCTAATTGTCTCCCCTTTCGAACACGACGCAAAAACACTAATGTGCTACACGGCAGATCAGTCCCTTAAGAGCTTCATAGCAGTACCTATCCTAGATAAAAATCGCTCCATCCGAGGAGTTGTGGCATGTGATAGCAAAAAAAACTATGCTTTTGCTAAAATAACAGAGAAAATTCTGTTCGATTTCGCTGAACAGGCTTTGATTCTACTAGAACTTCATGAAAAATTATCGGCCACAAAGGGTGATATTAAACCGCAAGAGTGCAATATGTCTGCGCTACTTGAAAACTTCCGCAGCGCGGAAACAGAAGACGAATTATTAACATTAGCGGCAAATATTTCTTCCAATATAGTGGACCGCGATGCCCTGATTGTCCTCGTAACAGCACAAGATGGCGTTGGACGAGGAGTATTTTATTCAGCAGCCGAACCTCAAAGCCAAATAGAGCATAGGTTGCTAGAGTTAGTCTGCAGACATAAACGAATAATTTGCGCTGAGCGAAGCGTGCATGCGCTGTCTAGCACGGGCTCAAGTCAGTGCTCCTTCTTGTCTGTGCCATTTAAAGTCCTAGGAGTGGAAGCGGGCTCTCTTAATTTACTTAGTCGCCCACATGATGCATTTCATGCTTCTCAAATTTCGACACTTGAGTCAGTAGCAACCGCTTTAGGCAATAAGCTTGAACACATACGCCTAAAGGACAGATTCTCATCCAGTCTTGAAACAAATGGCATACTATCTTGGAAAAGCTTTTCGATTCGCGCTAATGTAAATTTGAAGGAAGCTAAACAAGCCAAAATAAATCTCAGCCTTGTGCGCTTAAGCCTCAATAACCTAACAGATATCGAGAAACTTGCGGGTTCGCATGTCGCAGTGGGAATAATGCAAAAGGTAATGAGACTAATAGAACAGGTCAAGCGCGACTCTTCTCTGGCCTGCTATCTTTACGGTTTCCAGATATTGATTCTGATGGAAAGCGCACACGCTAAACGCACGATAAAACGTCTTCGAAAACTAATTGAACAGGTGTCAATGTCTGACTTTGGGCAATTTAAGAATTCTCAGTCGAAATTAAAACTTGGAGAGCTACTCATTGGAAATTCGGCAATCGCTATCGCTGAATTTCCTAGAGACGGTGATTCATTGAGTGCGCTTGTAGCAAAAACGCTTCAAGATTTGGAAATTCATGGGTAGGTTAAATCAAAGAGAGATGCAGCAAATGTTAGATTTTGGGGATAATCACTTGAGCCACGATTACGAAATGGATATCACCTCTGGATTGGTTCAGCACGATCTAATCCGACATGACGACGAATCTTCCCCTAACCCAGAGCGCGTAAGTCACTGGAAGAGCTTATTTGGGGGATGGATGGGACAAGACATGGCTATGGACCTAGGCACAGCCAATACGTTGATCTATATTCGTGGCCGAGGAGTCGTACTTGATGAGCCTAGCGTTGTTGCTATCACCGAGCAGGACGCTCGTCCCATCGCAGTTGGAAAAGCCGCAAAGGAAATGTACGGAAAGACTTCCATAGCCGTCAGATGCGTAAGGCCAATGAAAGACGGGGTCATTGCGGACTTCAATATGACACATATGATGATTCGCGACTTCATAACCCGAGTCTCTCGTAAGTGGCAGCTGCGTCGTCCACGCCTTGTTGTCAGTATTCCTTCAGGTATCACAATGGTGGAAAAAAGAGCTGTCATCGATGCTGCTGAATCGGCTGGCGCGCGGCAGATTCACCTCGTCGAGGAGCCGACAGCTGCGGCAATCGGAGCGGGACTACCGGTAAACGAACCTAGTGGTAACATGATTGTCGACATTGGAGGAGGAACAACAGAGGTCGCAGTCATCAGCCTTGGAGCTACCGCGTATTCAGAATCTGTTCGCGTTGCTGGAGATGAAATGGATGAAGCAATTGAACAGTACATCCGACGAACTTTTAATTTGCAAATTGGGATTTTTGAAGCAGAAAGGGTCAAGCTTGCAATCGGTTCGGCCATGCCTATGTCTGAAACAAGAGAAACAAAAATATATGGCCGAGACTTAGCTACTGGAGTTCCTAGAGAGCTTATCATAGATGATGCTGTCGTCAGAAAAGCCCTTGCTGAACCAGTAGCTGCTATTGTCGATGCTGTGATCAGAGCCTTAGAGCGGACCAGTCCGGAATTGGCCGAGGATATAATCAGGCATGGTGTTTCCATGGCCGGAGGTGGCTCACTACTGGCTGGCCTTCCCGAGCGTTTGAGCTTAGAAACGGGTTTGCGCTTTTTTAGAGCCGCAAACCCCCTAACTGCCATAGTAAGAGGTACCGGAATGGTGATTGAATCCTTCAAGGAATATAAAGGTGTCTGCATTGCATAGTTTTTGCAAAATACAAACATTGCTCCACTCAGTAATTTTTTGGGGTGTTTGTATGCAGCTTCAGATTACAAGTTGAATATAATTAATTGCTTTCATAACAAGCTTCAAACCAACATTCTCTGGCTTTCGTTATTCGCTAGCTTTATCGCTTTGGTAAGTCTCCAAGCTTTTGCAACTACTGAAACAATTGCGCAGAACTACTTTGGAACATTTGGAACCAACGACTACATAGAATACTGGTCAGCGTTTCAGCAATTCAGAGAAGACAAAAATCCATACGACCCTGAAGCTCTTTGGGAAATTCAACAATCAGTGGGGCAAACTGCTGACAAGCCACTTATGATGTGGACCCCTCCCTGGTTACTCACTATTATGAGCCCAATATTGGCATTTGACTTTGAGCTATCCTCGAAACTCTGGTTGATTTGCAATTTTGCTCTGATATTACTAAATGCCGTATTATTGAATGCTGCTCTTGGCAGGAGCCTGAAAAGAACATTTATCCCTATCGTATTTGCTAGTATCTTTTTTTACCCAGTCTGGTCAGCTCTATTGCTTGGACAAATTGGTATCTTGCTCGCCTTTGGTACAACAATGTTACTCTATGGCTTAAAGAAAAACAGTGATTTTATTATAGCACTCGCTTTAGTTTTTCTAACCCTGAAACCCCATCTTTTTTATCTCCCGATTGTTGCCTTAGGGTGGTGGATTTTAACTAACAAGCGATTTAATATCGTTCTATATTTCTGTTTACTTTTGTCCGCCCTTTTAGGTATTGAATATATCCAATCTCACCATGCCTTATCTTATTGGCTTGAGCACTTTTATGCTAAACAGGATAGCCAATTATTAGTCCGAGTTGTGCAGTGGAGAGTTGCAACGCTAGTGGGCTTTAGCAGGTCATTGATTAGTCAATTTTTCGGCATATATCCTGTTTGGCCTATGGTGGTCATACCTGGCTTTACTGCCATTGCATTATGGGCATATCTGATTAACAAAAAACCTAATATTGATTGGATAACTTTTCTACCGCCATTGTTATGTGTGTCAGTGTTTACCTCACCTTATGGTTGGATATTTGATCAATCTATCCTCTATATAGTTCAAGCAATTCTACTAACCTACGCTTTCACTAGCAAAACTACCGCGAGCAAGCGTCGAAAGATATTGCTTGATATTGCAATATTGCAGTCTGCCACATTTATTTTGCAATCCTGCTGTATCACCTATCACCATCAGTACTTCTGGTACCCACTAGCTCTTATTTTTATTTGGTGGCGACACTCAACAATACAACAAGAAAATAACCAACGCTCACAAACCCATTAAATGTGAAAAAGGCACGGTTCACTTTACTTAAATCTCTTTCGGACACAAGATAATGTTGCCCTATTAGCAATACGCCCAACAAAGACACACCCAAATAGTAAACCCTAGGTAGTGCTGCCGCCACACCAATTAATACAAAGCCAAACAATGCAATGACATGAACAGCGGTAGATATGCGCAACGCACCCACAACACCAAATTTTGCAGGGACAGAATGCAATAGTAACTTCTTATCGACACTTACATCCTGGCATGAATATAAAATATCAAAACCCGCAACCCAAAGACCCACTGAGACCATGAGTAACATTGGCGTAAGTGTCACCTCAGGCCGTAGCACCCACCAAGCACCACCTGGCGCAAGGGCTAACGCTAAACCAAGTGCCAAATGTGAATAATGTGTGAAGCGCTTTGCGTAGCTATAGCCTAATAACACCATGAGCACGAATGGAGCTACAATTAGGCAATGCAAACCCAACATGCCAGCACAAAGAAAAAACAAAACAGACGACACTAACACAAGTTCCCAAACCGACCTTTTTGATAATGTCCCCATCGGCAAATGCCGTGTCTTTGTGCGCGGATTTAGAGCATCAACACGAGCATCAACCAACCTATTAAAGGCCATTGCGGCGGTACGAGCTGCGATAACCGCAACAATTACCAATGAGAACTCTACATATGAAATGAGCATAGGCGATGAACCCGGCTCCCCCCTCGCCGCAAGAACAAAAGCGGCAAGAGCAAAAGGTAGTGCAAAAACTGAATGCGACAAAACAACTAGCTCAGAGTATTTGCGTAATTTACCAAACGACATTTGTGGCATCATTGATTTGAGGAAAACTGACACCTATAGAGATTCAAACTCTGACGAAGAGACAAATTCTTTAGCCTTTCGATCCAAGCCAAGCCTCAAAGCTTCCTCACTATCTACTCCCAATTTGTCCGCATAATCGCGCACTTCTTGTGAGATTTTCATAGAACAAAACTTTGGTCCACACATAGAACAGAATTTAGCATGCTTGGCCCCATCAGTTGGGAAGGTTTCGTTTCGTACTGCATCTACATACGCCTTAATAGCTTCTGGAATATTTCGTCCGTCAGTTAAGAAATTTAAAGAGAATTTTGGTGCTAGGCTTGATATCCCAATCATGTCTTGGAGTACTAGAACTTGTCCGTCGTCTGGCAGACTATGAGGGATTGTGGCTGCTCCCAGAGATCGACTGGCATGTACGCCGCAGCGCGTCTGAATGGTGGGATGTACGTGACCTGCTCAGAGAACAACAACGCCATGTTGTCGACTTCGAAAATATCTTGGAGCGGTACTTCGGCGCTCTGTGTGAAATCGTTGGTGCAGTAGATCAGGAAGCACACGAGTTCTTTGCGCCACGGAGCGATGTCTCTGACATCACCATACCCATCCCCTTGCTGTATCGCGTGGCTAGTGCGCCAAATCTGATTGAAGACCTCATCGTTATCGTCGGTCATGCAGATCTGGAGCAAGCAGATTTGTTCTCCCGCTTGCGCGCTCAACTCATGCGCAATTTGGTAGTGGCCTCGGGCGGAAACCCCGAGGTTGCAGAAAGCTATACGCGTGCGCTCGTCATGCCAAATCGTTCGTCGCTTAAGGACCCGGTGGAGTTGGCCAGCACCTATCTAGCTAACGCGCCCGTACTTGATTTCCTAGATCAGGAAGTGCCGTTCACGATCCCCACCAAAGTCCGTTACGAACATACGCACATCATCGGTGGTACGGGGCACGGGAAGACGCAAACCCTG